>PVJA010008292.1:0-65015 GCA_004027025.1 Myocastor coypus
AAGGAAGGAAGGAAGAAAGAGAAAAGAAAAAGAGAAAAGAAAGGAGGAGCGGGACAAGTGGCTTGCACTGTCTTTTTTATTCAGTGGTACATGCTTGAATTAAAGGTTCTCTGTGTCAGGGGAGGGAGTGAGGGTGTTTGGGATGAAAGAATGGCAGAGCAGGATCCCAGAACATGGTGAGAGGAGCAGTGGACAGGAGAGAGCAAGTTCAATTTTTTTTTTTTTTTTTTGTCTTTTTGAGACAAGGTCTTGCTATTCAGTTCATGCTGGCCTAGAGCTCACTGTTGCAGCCCAGGGTGATCTTGAACTTGCATTAATCCTCCTGCCTCAGCCTCCCGAGTGCTGGGATTACAGGCGTGTGCCACCACACCCTGCTCTCAAATTTTACTCAACAAAATACACGCGGGAGAGGAGCCTTACAAATGTCATGTGCTGCAAAGATTTTACCAAGTTTGCAAACCTCACTACACATCAGAAAATGGATGTTGAAAGATGTTGTAAACACGGTCATTTTGTACTCAAGCCCTTAGGATCCTAAATTCATGGCAGATGAAGGAGGTTAAGGCGTGTGGATGACCACAAATTCAAAACCAGTTTAAATTACATAGTGCGTTCAAGGCCATTTAGAGCTCCATAGCAGCACCATGTGGTAACCAAAATAATTTCAGTGTTTACATATGCTTTGGTCTTTACAAGAGAAAGAATTTAATGCAGTGCACATAGGAGCAGCAGGATAGCTCAGTGGACTCCGTGCGGCCTTAGGCAAGCACGGGGACCAGCTCCTGATCATTGGCACCATATGCCGAGCCAGCCCTGCCCCCAGGCATGCTGAGTTGGTGACCAAGTCCTGGCGTGGGGGTGCCTGCCTATCTCCAGCACTGAGCAGGCTGAAAACAGGAGGACTGCTACAAGTTTGAGCTGGGTAGTGAGACCTCGTGTCAAATGCATGAAAAGAAAAAAAGTATGGAGCCGGGCTTTGTGGCACACGCCTGCAATCCCAGCATTTGGGAGGCTGAGGCAGGAGGATTGCTGTGAGTTTGAGACCAGCCTCAACTACAAAAGTGAATTGGAGGCCAGCCTGAACTGCATAGCGAGACCCTGTCCCAAAAAGACAAAAACAAAAACAAACAAACAAACAAAAATATATGTGGGATACACAATTTACAGGATTATTCTACAATACTTAACCAAAGAGCTTTTCAGCATGGCTGAGAAGCAGAAGTAAAAGTAAAAGTGGGTGGGGGGTTTGTTGACCCTGAAGAGGTGAAGAGGACCTCAGAGAGACAGGGGCGCCCTTTGACCCGAGGCAAAGGAAGGCTGATATTTTGCGGACTTTTGCTGGGCATGGAGTTTGAGGAGCTGGTTCAGTGACATATGAGGTGCTTGGGGTCTCCCTCGGGTGTTTACAAAAGATCATCAAAGGAGGTTGCTTTTCGGATTGGAGTGTGGAACAGGGAAGAAAGGGTGATTGGGAAGATAAGCTGTCGGTTTGGGGATTCCGCCATGTTGAATTAAAAGGGAAAAGATCCATAGGATCTGAAGAGAAACCAGAGTATTACCATGTTGAATTAAAGCCATAATAATTCAGCTGTTTATACTTGGGGTGGAAACTATCATCAGTATTGTTGTGACAGGCTTTAGCTAGGAAATGATTTAATATAGAACACATAATTTATGGGATTATTTTATAATATTTAACCAAAGAGTTGAATGCAAAAGAGCTTTTTCTATACACTAGAGACTCAAAAAAAAAAAAAAATCCAGCTGAGGGCCTGGATCCAATCTCAATGTCCTGCATGAGCCCAACGGAAGACTTAAAGTCTGTGGTAATATCCTACACACGTCCCACTAGAGGCCTAGAGCCCATGACAATGCCTCATGCAGGTCTGTATCAAGGATCTGCACTGGGAAGGCTCAAAGACCAGTGGTGGAAGCTAGCAAGTCTCTTCCAGTGGGTTGAAGGTTCTGTGCCAGCAGCATGAGTGATCTGCCCTGGAGCCCAGAAACAACCCTCGAGGTTAAAGCCAGAGATGCCTCAAAGATAACGGTAGCTGTATGGTTAATGTTATGGTTTGTATCTACTTGTCCCCTCAAAGCCTCATCATGGGGTAGCTCAAGGGGCGGGGCCAAAGGACCAGGCCGGGCCTTGAGAGGTGCAAACAGTTAAACTGACAGCATGCATTGTCAGAGCACCCCATCCCCAGGCAGCGGTTTCTTGGAGCTGTGGAGCAAATCATCCTACACATGGCAGTGTAGTCTCCAGGTCTTGCTATGTAATTCAGGCAGCTTTATATTATGAAACCTCCAATAACTGTGAGCTAAATAAACCTTTTCTCCCCTAAGCTTGTGTGTTGGGTATTTGTCTCAGCAATGAGAGAAAAGTAACTGAGACAGCAGCCATTCTCAACAACACTGAGAGTTCATATCTGTTTCCCTTAGTTTTAAAGCATTACTTCTACAAAGACGATTCTGAGCCACTTTGTGTCAATTTTTATAGAGTACATAGAAATGGATTCCAACTTCACTTTTACGTGTGGATGTAAAGATACAAAACTAGCATCTTGAAGAAGCGAAGAACAATAAGCAAGCTTAGGGCAGGTTGTAATCTGTTACTTAGGGATTTCAGAAAACTAGGACTGATTGATGTCTCCGCCCTTACTTGAGACACTGGGGAACAGCTTATCCTGATTGATGCTTCCACCCTTGCTTGAGACGTTGGTGGTGATCCCCTCTCCTCCCTGTAATCCTTCTATTGTATGACCTAAATAAAATGGAGATGCTTCTGGAGTTCTAGGCTCACTTCAAGAGGGACACATCTCGGTGAGACCTCTGAAGCTACATTCATCGGGTCCTCTCATCATTTCTTTGGGCACCAGATCACAACATACAACACGTGGATATTGAGTTATCCTGATTATTCAGTGCTATTAGAAATATTTCATTTACTAGCTGGGCTCTAAAAATATTAGAATATCTCAACAAGATAAAACGGTAGGTCCAACACAACAATTGCTGGCCCATGAACAAGTTGGTAATGCTGATTTTGATGATTAATTTTTGATCATATTTTGCTTTGTTTAGGAAAATATAGCAGCCCCCTCCTATTCTCACTTTTGCTTTCCTCAGTTTCTGATATCTGTAGTCAATCATGGTTTGAAAACACCGAAAATTCCTTAAGTTATAAGATATCAAATATTCCCCATTCTGAATCATGAGATAAAATTCCGTGATGTTCTGCCTGGGATGAGCCATCCGCTATCAAGCGTACCTCATAAATATCACAAAAAGAATAAATACAGTAAAGTAAGACTTGACAGACAGACACAATCGTATGACTTTTATGGCAATGTATTATGAGGCCTATTATTTATTATTAATCTCATAGTGCCCGGTTTCTAAAGTTTTCTAGTAATTATGGAAATCTGAGTAACGCAAGAGGATAACCTTAGGGTTCTGTACTATTGCTAGTCGCAGCCATTCATTGGATGTCTTAGGACATATTCCTCAAGGATAATAGAGGAACACTATTCACTAATCACTTTGAGGATATGTATAAGACAAGTATTTGAGGAGTGCTTGAACACTGGAATGTGTGGAAGACTCCAGCTAGAATTCCAAGCAAGTGCCCCTCACAACTTCATCCTAAAGACTTGGGATGATGAGAAATCAGAGCTCATGGAAATGACTACGATGTTAATTCTTCTGATTGTTGAGATTGAGTCTAAAATTGGTAAAAAGGTGTGTAAAACATGCATCTTGTCACTGTTTCTAAGACAAATGGCTTCCACTGAACTTCTGCCCTTTAATTTCTGTTCAGGTTTTCTCTCACTGAGAGATTTTAGGCACGCTTTGCAGCAGGAAGAATATTCTGGAAAATCTAGTTCCCAGTATTCCGTTGCATAGTGTAGGCAACAGACAGTGCAGTTCAGAAAATAATAGGGATGGGGGCTTGGGAGATAGCTCTGTGGCACAAGTGCCTGCGGGGCAAGTGCAAGGTCATGAGTTTGAACCCTGGTCCCACCAAAAAAATAAACAAAATAAAAATAACAGGGATGGCTCAGTGGATTAAAGAGCTTGCTTAGGCAGACACAGGGACTGGGGTTTGATACCCAGCATGCTGGGGCAGCTCTGTCCCTGGTCCATGCTGAGCTGATGATTGAGACTGGGTGTGATGGTGCATGCCTGTAATCCCATGTGGGAGCCCAAACTTCTGGCATCCATTTTGTAATGACGTCATCATCTTGCGACAGCTTCATCTCGCGATAGCCTCTAGTTAGGTTTCTATTTTCCTACCCCCTGCTATTTTCCCATAAATCACATGTTCTAAATCCTCCCCCGTTGCCTTAGATACCTATTGATGTGTTTCTGGGGCGCCACCGTTGCCTAGGATACATGCTGATGTCGCAGGCGGAAATTACTTCATTCCCGCACCCTGTATATATACCTGTGCGCCTTTTTGAATAAACGAGACTTGATCAGAATCCTGTCCTGCCTCCATTTCTCGTGTCTCTCGCCCCATCTTTGTCTTCATCTTCCTTCTTTCCCCAGGTGAGAACACGAGTGCTGACCCGCAGGTCAGGTCAATCCCGGCACTTGGAAGGCTAGAATTAGGAGGACGACTGTTACGGTTTTTGTCTAGTTGTCCCCGCAAAGCCTCATGCAGTCATGGGGTGGGGATTTCTAGAGCTTAAGACTAACTCATGATCTACTGGGATTATGTGTCTTAGTACTGCTGGGACTATGGATCTTAGTACTGCTGGGATTTTGGGTGTGGTCTGAGGTGGGTAGCCTGAGACAGAGAGCATGAGTGTATTATGAGAGAGAGACAGCAACAGACTCTCTGTTGCCCTGGTTGGTTGGTTGCCTCTGTCGCCATTTGTTACTGTCCTGCTCCCATGAACTGGATGCTCTCTGCCCTGTTCCACTCGGCCTTGGAGCCCACTGAATATGGACTGAAAGCCCCAGTCACTGTGAGCTGAATAAACCTTTCCTTCCTTCATTTTGGGTGTTGGGCATTTGTCCCAGTAAGGAGAGAAGAGTAACTGAGACAATGACTAAAAGCCCAGTCTACATAATGAGGCCCTGTAGACTCTGTCCTAAAATATATTTTAAAAACCCCACAAGAAGCAAAAAATAATAGGCTTATTGCCAGTCATCATGGCACATCCCTGTAATCCCAGCACTTGGGAGGCTGAGGCAAGAGGATCAGTGCAAGTTCAAGGCCAGCCTGGGCTATAAAAGTGAGCTCAGGGCCAGCCTGAGCTGCATAGCGAGACCTTGTCTCAAAAAGACCAAAAAAAAGGGGGAGGGGCCTTATTGACCACAAAATTTGAGACAGTTTCTGAAACTTTAACAGGGAATTCTAATGAATATCTGATTCTGATGTTTTTGCTCAGTTGTTTTGGAAAATTGTCTAGATGGAAACATTTACAATGAATGGTGAGAGAGAGTCTGTTTCTCTGTCTCTCTTTACAGAGAGAGGCTGTTGCTCTGTCTCTCTTGTAATACATTCATGCTCTCTGCCTCAGGCTATCCCCCTCAGACCACACCCATAATCCCAGCAGTACTAAGACACATAATCCCAGTGGATATCATGAGTCAGGTCTCAAACTCTAGAAGTCCCCGCCCCACAACTGCATGAGGCTTTGGAGGGACAACTAGACACAAACTTACAGTCAGTATGTGCTCTGTAAGGAATACAATAATAACTACTCTAGACATTAAAAACCTGAGTCCTGTTGGAGATAGAAATTTGTAAACATTTTTGAAAACTTAAAATTAAAGCCTATTTTAACAGCACTATCTAAATATATATATATATATATACATATATACACATATATATGTATATATATATGTATATATATATATATATACATACATATATATATGTTTTTGCCTGTTAATTACACTTTTAACACTAAAATTTCACTACAGGGTATAAAATATACATAATCCAGAATTACAACGATCTCTTTGAAAAGCACAGGTGAGTAACTTTACAGCAGCCTCACTTCTGAGAGATTGCAGGGGTAAAAAAACGAATTAATGAAAAAATGGTGATGTCGTTTGATACCAGCTCTGAAAGTGATAAAGGAGAATTCAGCTCCCAACCTGAAAGATACCTGGACTGATTTCTTGTTCTCTAAAACCAAAGAATGAATTTTAGGAGTCATGGAGATTAAGAGCAGCATATGTTTATTGGGAGAAAGCTTCTTTCTCAGAGAGGGACAGAAAAGATGGGCCTGAGTGAATTGCCCAGGATTCTGCCATTTCTAGGGATTTTTACAGAGCAAAGCCATGAAGTGAGATGAGGTGGCTCTAAGGTGGAAGTCAAGGGAACAAGCCCAGGACCAAATGGTGAACTACACAGCAAGCAGGCATGAATGTAGAACATGGCCTCTCCTGTATGGGTTGGATGAGTAACTTTTCCTAGCCTCCTCCATGGTGATTATTAGTCCCAGCTGTTTATCATTTAGAAAGGTAAGTATTTGTCTGATCTTTTGTCTTTAGATCTGGCCCACAGCAGGAGTGCCTGTCTCTCCCACAATTGCAAGGTATCTTGCCTTCCATAGTGGCTCTAGAGGTCTGGGGAGATAGCTCAATAGAATAATTGCCTGCCTGGCAAGTGCAGGGTTCTGAGTTCAATCCCTGGCTCCGACCTTCCCCCCAAAATGGCTCCATCTGAGGGCTTAGCTCTGTCTTACTACCTACAATATTTCTAACTCAGCTGCCTAGTACAAAAGGAATTGTTAGAAGATGCACTTTTACTGTATTTGATCCCTGCAGATACCTAGATATATATCACTGCTACCACTTATGAGTACACATTTAATAGTGAGGTTTAAAAGCCCCGCTGACTTACATCTTCAATGTCAGTGTAAGCAAAGATATAATTCATAACGCCAGAGATTAAACTCAGGGTTCAGTATGTGCTACACAAGTGTTTTGCCACAGAGGTACATCTCCAGCCCTTTGTTGTCAATATATAAAATACTGCAGTTTTAAATCTAATAGTGACATGTGATGTCTCCTGTTTTCCCTAGTATGGGGAAACTGACTGACTTCTAGTTATTCCTGGTTTTACTCTTACAGTTGAGAGCAATCTAAGAGTCATTCTTTACGGTTTGATTAAAGCAGCTGAGTTCTAAGTATGCTTTATCATCTCCGAAAATTTAGAGTAATTCAGTTAACTAATGAAAATGTTGTTTTACATAAGTTGGCTAACAGTTCTCAAAGAATAGATATTTTATTGTTTGTAGGCCACACAGTTTATTGCAAATATTTTACTGTGACTTTAATGAATTTATAGTACCTATATTTGGAGGACCACCTAGGGGGCTCTCCCTAAAAGAGAACAATTTGTGTCCAGTTTGGGTGAACTTAGCGCTATTTCCATGTATGGATCTGTACAGAGCTGGCTAGGATTTTCCCTTCTACCTTCAGGTGGCTTTACGCAAGGAGATTTGCTCTAGTAGAGGTGCTGATATATAGCCTTTGAAGCAAAGACAACAGGGCACTGTTTCCTCACTCCATGTGGCTCCCAAATAAAACACACGAGCCCCGTCTGGATGGAGTACCATGCTGCACACTGTCAGCTGGGATGAGCCCTGAGATAAGAAGCTATGACTTCTCAGGGCACAAAAGACTACCTACGCATCAGGGCTAATGCGCTGACCCCAAGACATTAGATACTACTCCAGTTGATTATGCAGATTACTCTTTCTGCATATTCTTCTCTCTTCATAGTGTAGAAGTGATCTCAGGCTTCCTACCTTTCCTAGCTCATGGAGTTCACCTACTTTCTGCCATTCTCACAGTCACTCATCCTCAAGCTTCTCCTGTCTTCATGAATTTATAAAACCTGGGTTCAGCCAGAATGCTTTTGTTCTGGCTAGCCATCGTCATAGCTGGACTTAGGACCTGTTGGTTCCTCACTGTAGAGATAAGAAACTAGCATCTCAAAGAAGCAAAGAACAATAAACAAAGCTCAGGGTGGGTTGTAATCTGTTACTTAGGGATTTCAGAAAACTAGGATTTAAAAATGTGTAACAGCTCATCCTGATTGATGTCTCCACCCTTACTTGAGACATCGGTGATTGTCTCCGCTTGTCCTCGTAATCCTTCTATTGTATGACCTAAATAAAAAGGAGATGCTTCTGGAGTTCTGGGCTCACTTGAGAGAACACATCTCAGTGAGACCTCTGATGCTACATTCACTGGGTCTTCTTGTCCTTGCTTTTGGCTCCAGATCACAACACACAACAAGTGGCGTTCAACGTGGGGCTAAGAAGAGGACAAGGGGTGAGTAAAGAAAGGGCTGACCTCGAGGGAAAAGTACGCCCAGAGTAGGCAAGACACTGAAACAGCTCAGAGTAGCAGGAAACTCTGCTTCAATAGAAAAAGAGTATATCCATCTCGTAGAGACATTACTCAAAGAAGCGGGGGTAAAGGTGAAACCAAAGAGTTTTGAAGAATTATTTTTCTTAATACAAAGGCATTGTTGTAGAGCCTAAGGGAAAAGCTGCTCTAAACTTAAAAGTTTGGAAGCAAGTTATGAAAGCTCTGTGCAGAGCACAACAAGGAGAACTTACACCTTTCAATGTGCGGTCTTTATGTAGCCTTGGCTTTGGAGCCCCTGCAGTCTGACTCTGAGAAATCTGCTTCAGGAAAGCAGTCTTATGAGGGGTTTGATTGATGAGGATATTATGGAGCATGAAGGCAGCACCACATCTCCTAATTTGTCCTTGTTGATAAAGAATCTAAACCCAAGAACTGGAAAGTAAAGCGGGTACTTCTGGCCTCTCGGCCTCTGTCCTCTGAGTTTGAGGACAAGTTTACTTATATTATTATACACTTATTTGTTTGTTTGTTTATTGGTGGTTATAGGGATCAAATCCAGGGCCTCACACACGCTATGCAAGCCTTCTACCACTTAGCTACATACTTAGTCTGACCATTATAGGGTTCAAGTTTCCAATATTCAGTTTTCAAATGTGATATATTTGTTTATTATTTTAGAAATTGTCTGTTTTACTTTAATTAACTACTGAACTTCAGAACTATTGGCTCAATCTAGGACCTTTGCAATGAGCTAAATCCCTATTCCCTTTACACATTTCTTCATGCTTTAAATTTTTTGAGACAGAATCTCACTATGTCGATAAATTGCCCAGGCTGGACAGCAACGTGTCCTCCTCTTGCCTCTGCCTCCCATGGTGCTGGAATTACAAGTGTCTATCACCATGCCTCACTAAATTGTCTTGCTTTTATAACATGGGGAGACAATGTGAACCTTTACACCAACCCCATTACCCTGTCATGGTAAACATTAAAGATTCCTCCTCCGTGCCTTTCCTGGAAACAGCTTTATCCACACAGCCACTGGAATCCACAGTGCTTCAGGAAGTTTAGCGCACTACTCTGGTTTGCCCTGGAAGGAGCACGATAGAGACCCTCTGTATCTGCATGCCTGCTGTTGTCTAGGATTACTGAAATGTTCATCCTGGCTGATCAATAACTGACTTAGACTTCAGTTAAGCCTCACTCTTCCTACACAGTGGAAATGTGGGTCTCCTTTGTGCCTTGTGCTGGTGAGGACATGCTGCCTCAGTTGTAGGGGCCTGTAGGGGCCTGTCCCTTGTCCCCCGCCCACCCATAGTGCTGTCTAGCATCATTTGCCCTGCAAGTAGGGAAAAAAAGACAACTGTAGAACTCACTGGAAATCTGCAAATCTTGGAGTTGGAGGATTCACCCTATTACTATCACTTTTTGAATAAAACCTCTCCGAGCCTAAGTCTAAATTTGCTCTTTTACAGTGATATTTTCTCTTTCTTTTTTCCCCAGGTGCTAAATATTTTCACTTTTAATCTGTGTCCTCATACTGTTATGATCTGTGCGCATTTGTCCCCCCAAAGCCTCACGTAGTCATTGGGGCATGGCTCTAGAGTTTGTGATTAATTCATGATTCAAGGCTGACTACGAGTCTGAGTGCTTCACCCAGCCTGGGGCAACAGAAGGGAGACGGACATGCTCTCTGTCGCCATTGTCGCTGTTGCTCCTCCCGTTTGTTCTTGCTGTTTGGCTGTTTTCTGCAGACATGAACTGCTGCCCTCTTCCACGCACTGCTCTGCCTTGGAGCCACCTGAGTATGGACTGAAACCTCCACTAACTATGAGCTAAATAAACCTTTCCTTTTTTCCTTTTGGGCATTTTGTCCCAGCAATAAGAGAAGAGTAACTGAGACATATGTAATAAATAGTGTCTCTTCCATCGCAGGTTATGATGGATCCTCAGTATCAATATGTAGAAGTACTTATTAGTCTTAAATATAAAACGTTGGATCTTTAGTGATGTTCAGCTCTTATGATGATGTCCTCTGGAAGCAAAATAAAAGCTTCTGTATGACAGAAAAATATCTTCTCATTTCTTCTGAATATATATGTCTCTCCATTGAAAAGTACGGAAGCCAAAAAAATTCCCGATGTACAGACTGAATCCCTCGCTCTCAGCTATCGCCATCTCCCATCTGTTGTAACGAAAACTCCGCCCACTCTGCCCCTGCTCGGGATCACGCAGGTCCACGCTGGATGTGCTGATGTGATAGGCTTGCAGCACGTTGAGGAAGTCAGGCCCAGTGTCCTGAGTTTGATCTCCAGCATCACTACAAGCAAACAAGGAAGAAAAGAAGAAAGGGAATGGGATGGAGAGACAAAGAGGGAGAAAAGAAAGGCGAAAGAAATCATTCCGAGATAGCTTCTTGTGCTCATCTGTGTGCGTGGCTTGTAGGATGCTCTCCTTCTTTTAAGCTAAATGTATTTTATAGGCTCCAATGTGCTATCTAAAGATTATCATGGGGCCCAGGAAATAGTTCAGGGGCACAAATGCCGGCCTGGAAAGTGCAAGGTCCTGAGTTTGATCCCCGGTTCCACAATAAATAAATAAATGCATAAATAAAATAATAAAAAATGCAGATCATCATATTTCAACTGATTACCATCTCTAATGGATGAAACTTCTTCACAAATAAGGGTGTGACAATCACAGATTCCATAACAGAAATGGCACCTCATTTAATGCCATAATTTTTTTGGCAGCAAAAATGGCTCTTTACAATGATAACAAAAAGGTTTCAGTTTCTTCAGAGCTCACATAAAGGAAAACGTGTCTACCACATATCTGTAGAAACATCTCAGGATATTCTCCACAGAAAATACATCCAAATCAGCCATGGGGATTTATACCTGTCATCTTAGCACTCTGGGAGGCTAAGGCATGAGGACTGCTCAGCTTGACAATTGAACGATTTAGTGAGTGTTATGGATTATGTCTACTTGTCCCCCCGAAAACCTCAGGTAATCATGTGGTGGGGATTTCTAGAGTTTGAGACTTGACTCATGATCCCCTGGGATTATGTGTTTTAGTACTGAGTCCTTCTGGGATTATGCGTGTGGCCTAAAGCGGATGGGCTGAGGCAGAGAGCGTGAACATCATATAAAGAGAGACAGAGAGACAGACTCACGTTGTTGCTCTCTGCTCCCTTGGTTGGTAGTCTCTGTCACCATTTTGTTGCTGTTGCGCCACCATGAACTGCTGCTCTCTGCCATGCGCCCCTCTGCCTTGGAGCCAGCCCGGTGTGGACTGAAACCTCCAGGAACTGTGAGCTAAATAAACCTTTCCTTCCTTCATTTTGGGTGTTGGGTATTTGTCCCAGCAACGAGAGAAGAGTAACTAAGACAGCGATGCCCTGTCTCAAATAATTCACAACTAAATAAACAAGTAAAAAAAAAAAAAATTAAAATATCTACTTTTAAATCTGCATTCCTTTGTAGAAAGGAGATAGAAACACGAAGTGTTCCGTGCTCTCAGGCGTCATCTTTACATTTCGCATTCTAGTTTGTATCTCCTTCAAAAGCAACTGCAGAGCTTTTAGCAAAGGGCTCAAACTTACTTCAATAGTAGGAACTCTCCTACGTGCAATTATCCTACAGCGCCCCCTCTCCCAGGGATATGACAGTCCACAGGCCGCCAAACTGTTAGAGCAGCCCAGGAACGCCAAGGAACAGGGGCACGGGAGTAAGGCCCCACCCACACTCCGCCCACGACCCGCCCCTTCCTCCGGGCCTTGCTTACCCTCATGGCCCCACCCACCGCCGCCCCGCCAGGCCAATCGTCTCGCACTTCCCGGGCCGGCCCCGCCCCGACGACGCTCCCGCCCAGGCCCCGCCCACCCTTCCCTGCAGGCGCGCAGTTTCCGGTTGACCCGGAAGTGCGTCCTGTGGAATGAAGGCTGTAGCGCCGAGAGTGAGTTTCCCTCTGCCCGGGTTGCCTGCACACTCTGTCCCCAGCGTCTCCCTGTCCGGATCTGGGTCTCTAGGGACCTTCATCGCCCCCTATACCGCGGCATATTGTGCAGCGCTGTGGGAGCCCGGAGCCCGTCCAGCCTGCGCCACCTGCGTCTCCCTCCGCGCCGCCCTCACCCGCGGTCCTCCCCGGGAGGGGACCTGGCCTCGCCCCGCACCTCGGCTCCCTCCCAATCCTCCCCTCGCAGTGACTTGGACCTGTCCTCCAACTTCAGGCTTCCTGAGTCCCTAATTCCACCCCGGGGGTAGAGGGATCAGGAGAAATAGACCCATAAGCAGATGCCAAAGTAGAGCATGGCTCAGGGGTGGCAGAAATGGTGAGAGCGAAAGAAGTAGTTAAGGAGGTAGCAGGGGAGAAAAGCAAAGAGAGGTATTTAAGAATCTGTCTCAAAAGAAATGATGGATAGTGCAATAGGGAGAAGGGCTGGAAAGGACGTGTTGGGGAGCAGGACAGGAGTGATGATTTGCACCCGTGGTCGGCAGCGGTGCGGTGTTGGGACCAGAGGAGAGAGTGGCAGGTGACAGGGGAAGTCGAGGACAGAAACTGAGGGCTGTGGGGTCCAGAAAGTGGGGCCAAGGGCCTGCACCTGTCAGAGAGAGGAATGCACCCATTGCTGGAAAACGAGGCAGAAATAGGTGAAGATTGGGGACAGAGACCACGGGGAAAGAGGCCTCATAGGTGAAGCAAGTTAGAAGACGGAGGCTGTATAGGTGGAGACGAGGAACTGCTGGAAGAAGGTAGTGGAGAGCAGGAAACTGAGCAGAAATGGTGGTGGAGGGGAGAGAAGGAAAAACAAGCTGGAGAGAGGGTAGCATGCGATGGTCCAGGATGGTGGAGCAAAGCAGGGAGGGAAAAGAGGGAGGAAGGGTGGGCCCTGAGCCCAGATCAGTCCTAGTCACTTGCGTACGCGTCCTTGAGTTGTGGTTTATTGGTTTCTGTATTTATGAGCCAGTAGATTTAAAGTTCGTTTAAATCATACAGAAGAAGGCGAGACTTGTGATTCTGCCCATAAGGCATGCATATGGTGCAGCCGTGGGCTCTGGAGGATTGTTTCCCCTTCATAGTCACTCTTCAGTATGAAAGTGGTGATCTTACTTGTTTCCCTTGTGAGTTGCCCCATTTTCCTGGCGTGGAGCGTGATATGGAGAGAGTGTGAGATAAAGGAAACCAAGTGGCTTATCCCAGTCTTACTTGACAGTGAACAGAGAATGGAGTACTTTGGTTCTGGTCAAAAAATTGCCTTGCGAGTTAGGCCGCTTGAGCAAGCACTTTTCCTTGAGACACCAACGTAGTGTTCTGTAAGTAAATTCGGATCTGGCGGGCTCTCCTGAAGACAGCAGCTAATCCCACAGGGTGAGGCTGCAGACCCACACCCTCCCCACTGCGGATGCCAGTTTTTATAATATCAGGTTGGGACCTAAACTTCTGTCCTAGTGGCCATAAATCAGGTAGGTTTGTCAGATTGCCTCACGGCATTCAGGAAACCACAGCTGTGGTTTTCGCATTGTTAAAAGGATGTAGATGGAGAGGAATGTAGACCCTATTACAATCTTCAGCATCAAAGTTTTGGTGACTCTGTACTTCCAGGGGCTGAGCTGAGTATCTCTGCTTATATTTGCTTAAGACACTTAATTGTAATGTGGTTTTTTTGTTACGTGGTGCTGGGAATTCAACCCATTACCTCATGCATGCTAGGTAAATACTCTTATCACTGAACTACATGCACAGCCCTCTGCCTGCACTATTTCTCATATAGAAAATACAAGATTATGTTTCATTTATACAATAAAGGAAAATCACATGTTTACTTGAAACAGGCAAGGAAGCTCATTTCAAAATTCCTTTGGGGTGTAGGAAGAAGGTTGAACAGTTGTGGCCCCGTCAGGTTCTCGCCTGGTCTCCATCGCCGGCCACATCCTCCAGCCATGCAGGCCTCCTGCCCTTTTCCTGAGGCACCCGGAGCCGCGGACTCAGGGCCTTTCCTTGGTTCTGCCTCTGCCTAGGATTCCCTGGCCTATCAGGCCTGCAGGTGGCAGTCACTCTCCTTTCCAGGCCTGTAGTCTGATATCTCTTCATGAACCTCTCCATTCCACTGACGATCTAGCCACACACTAATGCTTCCACTGGTCCATGTAGTCTGCTACGCAAGTTTCTTTCTAGCCCTTCCAGCCCACTCTCTGGATCCTCTGGTCAGCAGGACTCCAAAGGGAGAACAGAGACCGGAAGGCGGGGGAGGGGCTGGACTCCCCCCCCCCCCCCCCCCCCCCCCCCCGGGCCCCCCCCCCCCCCCCCCCCCCGCCCCCAGGGGGTGCTCAAGCCTGGTTTCCCATTGTAGTGCTGAGGTGTTGTGCGGATAAGTCCCCTGTGGCCCCTCACCAGAGAGTCTCATCTCAATGGTCAGCCTGGGGCCCAACCTTCGTAATATTACAGTTGATTCTATTTTGTGGTTAACATGGACACCCAGACTGTCCTCTGTTTCTTTGGTCCAAGATCAGTTTGTAATCCATCGGGGAATGAAGTGGGTATGCTGTGCTTAGGTTTGGGTAGGCCTGCGTCCATCTCTGGCAAAGCCCCGGCAGGGAGGGAGCTCTCTGAAGGCTCCTGTTGCTCTTGAAGGAGCCTGTGTCTCTGCATGGGTGGTTCCCTTTCCCCACCCGGCCCTCCTGCCCCTCCCTGTGTGGCGGGTATCAGCGGAACCCCTTTCCTCATGGCTGGTCCTGGTCCTCCCTGTGTGTGTGGCTGCGGCACAGGAAGAGCATGTGTTCTAAGCATTAACCAGCATGTTTTCAACATTCAGGTTGGACTTCCAAAGACTCACGTTACCTGCCGAAGGAGCCTGAAGAGGAGGCAGTGGAAAGAAAAGGAGTCAGCAATGGTTCTCACTCGGGTAAGCTGCTCTTGTCAGTTGCCTGTTCTACACCCCCTTTCCTCAGGCGCTGAGCATGGATCCTGCAACCCCTGGTTCTGCCATCCGATGTGTCTTGTCTGTCTCACCCGGGCTCCCCATCTCCGGGTGCCCCGCTGGTGCACTGAGATTCACTGTGACCACTGCTCTGGATCATGTGAGGGGGCTGCACTAATCGTGGTGCCGGGAAGTGCATCCCAGCCAAGCAGGCACTAGAGGCAGTGGTGGGAGCCGAGTGTCAGCATTATGGGTGGCAGAATTGCTCAGGGGACATCTCCATGTAGATGCAGCTAAAGAAGCTATGCGTGGAAGCCACTTACTAATATAAACAAAAATCTTCTAAGTTCAAGATAAAGAGACCTGTGGGAGAAATGTATTCTGGCCGGGTGTGGTGGCTCACGCCTGTAATCCCAGCACTTGGGAGGCTGAGGCAGGAGGATTAGTGCAAGTTCGAGACCAGCCTGGGCTACAAAAGTGAGCTTAAGGCCAGCCTGAACTGCATGGCGAGACCCCGTCTCAAAAAGACCAAAAAAAAAAAAAACAAAAACGAAATGTATTCTGCCTGACACTGTACTGCACTTACACATAATCAAGCGAGTAGGTATTTCCAAGTAAAATCTCAGTGATTAGAAATGGAATCAAAATTAGACACAGTGACAAGGAATGTTTTATTCTGCCAGTTTTAATTATGAAACCAGCTCAGTGTCTAGCAACCAGACATCCTGTAAACTGTCTTACCACTTCCATGCCGTGGACACAGTGGTGCGCTTGCAGAAACCCTTAGGCAGTAAGCATTTGCGCTGGGGAGAATGATCATGTTTTCACTCAGACATCACAGCAGGATAGAACCGTTTTCTCAGTCCAGCAGTTTGTATTAAACGTTCCCCAAGACCTGTAGCAGCACAGTATACATTGTGTTGCAGTGGTTCTCAACCTTTCTAATGCCGTGACCCCGCAATACAGTTCCTCATGTTGCGGTGACCCGAAACCAAAAAAATAATTTTGATGGCTACTTCAAAACTGTAATTCCAAATAAATAACATTTTCCAATGGCTTTAGGCGACCCCTGTGTTTTGGTCGCTCGACGCCCACCAGGGTTGCGACCCATAGGTTGAGAACTGCTGTAAAAGTCACAGTCACAAGTCTTGGGCACTAAGATGTGAGACCTGTTTTTGCCTTATCTTCTCGCTGTGTCACGTAAGAGAAGTAGCCCACTGGTGTCACTTGTGTGGTCCATGCCAGGAGTCTTTTCACATGTGGAACAGATTTGAGAGGAGACGTTTCATGGCAGTATTTTATTTCCAGGTTTTGGAAATTCACGTTTTCCTGTTAGGGAACAAGGACAGCTTGCTCTCTCATGCTCTCATTGGAGTGTCCTGAGAATGAAGACTCATATTTCTTACTTCATACTTTTACAAAGAATGCCACTGTGACTGCCTTTGCACTCGGGGGCTTCTTTGTAGATGTCTGAGTTTTCCTTGATTGGTCACTGGACAGGGCGGTTTCTCCTAGGATGTTTTCTTGTTTCCATTAGTTCTATAAAGGTCACCCCTTCATTAGTTCTATAAAGGTCAGTCTTTACCTCTACTTGCATAGAGACTCCCACTGATAATGTTGACCATCAAGTAAAACTAATTGCTAGGTTCTTTACGTCTGACAGTCTAGAGAAAAATTAAACTGTTTGGACTTGTATATGCCAATTCCTTGTGATTCTGAGGAAGTTTCATAGTTTTGCAGATATGTGTATAAAAAGAGGATTTTTATATATTGCTCAATTTTATTTCCATGTGGTTTAGAAGCTATTTATAACCTGTAGTTTACCTTATTTATATATACTCCATTGCCCCACCCCCTTTTGGGCAGCACTGAGAATTGAATTCCAGCCCTCCATGCTAAGTGATACCCCTTGTCCTGTTTTTGATTTTCTGAATTTTGAGGCAGGGTCTCACGAAATCACTGGAGTTGCTCAGGTTAGAATCAGAATTGGCACCCTGCCTTAGCTTCCCACAGTGCTGGAATTATGGTTGCAGGCTATAATCATTTTTTTATGTTAGGCTTTTTTTTTTTTCAACGTCGGTACTAGGTATTGAATCTGAGCCATTACACTAACCTGTGTCCTCAGTGCTTTATATTTTTTTTATTTTGGGTGTGGTGGTCTGAGTTAACCAGGCAGGCCTCTAACTTGTAATCATCCTGTCTCAGCCTCCCAAGTAGCTGGGATTATAGGCAGGCTACCGTGTGCCTGGATGTTAACTTGTTTCTTCGTGTGTCGCTTCCCTTGGTACAAGGTTATAAAATACTGTGTTTCTTGTAGATTTTGTGTTTTATCTTTTAGATTTAATTTTCTTTTTCTTTTTTTGAGTCAAGTTCTTGACTTAGGAAAGCTTAAGCTGGCACAGGGATCTGAAGTTCTATCCCTGGCACCACATGTCCGTCGTGCCGACTCTGCCCTCAGCAGGCTGAGCCAGAAAACAAAACAAAACAAAACAATAATTTGCTTAGATTTCCTTTACATGAATGTTTGTACACATGCTCTGGGTTTATTTTACTTATTTGATTTGATGCCATTTTACTTTTTCTTTTTGCAGTGCTGGCTAGAATCAAACTCAGAGCCTCCTGTGCGGTGGGCAAACACTACACCACTGAGCTACATCCCAGCCCTGGTTCATGGTAAAAGCTGAGGATAATATATCTCAGGAAAGGCTTATATGCATTTGGTGAAATCATCCTATTTTTCTTTTCAGATTTCTTTTAAACTTTTTCACTCACTGGAATTCTTTGCTGTAGTGTTCCAACTGGACGTAGTTCCACTGGTCTGATTTTGCCTTTCTAACAGCACGTTTGTATCATACACATGAAACCATCACCATCTCAGATGTCCTGGAATTTCCTTTTGTCTGTAGTTTGTGTGTTTTTGACATGATAGGCAATGAATTTTGATGAGCAGGTTTTCTGCACTGATAGGTACAGCGAGGTACTTTTTAATCTGCCCATGTCATTGTTGGGTTTGTCAGTGACTGACTGCTCAGTTGCACCTCCCTTACCTTCTAGAATTAAGTCCTACCAATCGTGGTGTATACTCCTTTGACTGTGCTGTAAATTACTATTTGCTGAGGTTTTGAAGAATTTTTTTAATATTGATCTCTTTCCCTGTGTTGCTGTCAGAATAGCGATGGACTCAAGATGATTTTTTTCTTCAAACCTGCTATTCAAATACTCTGCACTGAGTTCAATTCCTGAGCCCTTTTTTGAAATAAATGACCTACACTAGTCCTGAACTTGCAATTCTTCTGTCTTCGCCTGCTGAATACTGGGATTACAGGGGTGTGGCACTAGGCCTGGTTTAGAATGTTTTTAATGTTCCCATTACTTCAGTTTGTTGGAAGAGTTTGAGGAGAATCGGTGTTAATCTTACTTTAAATGTAGGCTAGGACAGAGTGCTGAAGCAGTCTGGTTATTGCTTCATTTCTCTTGCTACTTATGTATGTGTGCTCAGATTTTTAAGATTCCTTGATTTCATCAAGAGAGCCTACGTATTGCTAGTGATTTATCCTTTTCTTCCAGTTATGTCATTTCTTGATTCACCTATTACATACGTGATTTTAATTGTTTATTCTTTTTTCTTTCATGATGTGAGTTGAAATATACTCGCTTACATGTATTGAAAGTCCTTTCAAAGTTACTCTATGGGGCTGGGGAGATAGCTTAGCACCTTAAGTGCCTGCCTGGCAAGCACAGGGTCGTGAGTTTGATCCCCAGAACCAAAAAGTAAAGCTTACTCGATTTAAGAATCTTGCCATTTTTGTTGGTATTTGTAAAAAGTGTACTTAGATTCTGTGCTTCCATTTATTTCTGTTGTAGTATTCATTATTTTCTTTTTCCAATTTTTGTTGTTGTTAGCTTGTACTACTTTTTCACTGAAATGCAAAGTTAGGTTGTGACTGAGTTCATTTTTAGTTTTTAACTGTAGCCTTTCCTAACATCCATTTCCTCTTCACGTTTTTTTTTTTTTTTAACAGGGGGACTGGTTTTGAACTCATGACCTTGCACTTGCCAGACAGGCACTTGTGCCACAGAGCTATCTCCCTGGCCCCCCTTTACTGCTTTAATTGTCTCAAAGCATGGACTTTGGTGTGCTGTTTTCCTTTCCTTTTATCTTCAGATGTTTTCTAAATTCTCTTTGTCTTCTTTGATTCTTTCATTATGAATGAGTTCTGTCCAACATTTTTGTGAATTTTGATTTCTTTCCTGTTACTTATTTCTAAATTAATTCCATTCTGAACAGAGGAGAAAATTTGAATGATGTCAAAGTATTTGAAGTTTTTTTTGTGGCCTCACGCTTATCTGTTGTGTAGATGTTCCTTGTGTGTTTTAGAGGTCGTGGTTTATGCTGCTGGTGGATAGAACGTTCTGTCCAGATCTGTAAGGTGCGTATGCTCTGTGGTGGTGTTTAAGCCCCTGCCTATTTCTTGATCCTCTGCCTGGCTGTTCTTTCCAAGTAAGTTGTATGGAGCCTGAAGTGTTCCCCAAGTATTGCGCTGCTGTCCAATTCTGTCAGTGTTTGCTTCATACATTGGAGAGGACTAATATTGGGTGTGTGCTTGTAATTATCATATCTCCTGGGGGACTGCCCCAGTAGTAGTTATATAAACTCCTCTTCTATCTCTTGTGACAAGAAATATCTTAAGGGCTGTGTTTAAAAAATATTAGTAGGGCCTGCAAGATGGTTCAGCAGTCTAAAGCGTCTGCTTAGGAAAGCTTAGGCAACTGCGGGACTGCAGTTTGGTCCCCAGCTCCACATGCTGTGCCAGCCCCACCCCCAGGGCAGGCTGAGCCAGCCATAATATATTAAAAAAATTTTTTTAAATAAATAAATATAAACTATATTAGTAGCTGCCTGCTCTCTGTGGGTTTCCATTTGCATGGAATATCTTTCAGCTTTTCATCTTTATCCTGTGTGGGTCTTCAGAACTAAAAAAAATCTTTATTACAACATAGTTGTAGCGTGTGCTTCTTCCTTCAGCCAGTCTTTTTCTTTGAGTTAAGGCATTTGCTTATGTATGTTTAGTCATAGAAAAAGACTTGCTGTCATTACTTTTTATCTGTAGCCTATCCTGTAGCCTTTTGTCCCTTTTTAGTACTTTTGCTGTCTTCTTATGGAAAGACTACTTTTGTCCTGTCTTTTTTCCATGTGTGTATTATATAGATGTCTTTGTGTTTATTTCATTACACAGAACATGTTGTCCTTTTAACATTATTATTATTATTATTATTATTATTATTATTATCATTATCATTATTATTTAGGCATGGGGAATCAACTTAGGACCTTGCGCTTGCCAGGCAGGCACTCGTACCCCTGAGGTATATCCCTGGCCCTTTTACGTTATTTTAAGTTGACAATTTTGAATTAAGTGGTAATTTTGAATTAATCACATAAAATGTCTACACCATTACATTTTTGCCTTCCAAGCCCTGTTATTTGAAGCACAGATTACCTCTTTCTATATTGTGTATCCCTTAATAGATGATTTCTTTCTTTTGGCTGCCTGAGGCTGCCTGAAGGGCAGGTCTCATGCTCCCCGTGGGGGTGGGGATTTAGCCTAGGTCCCCGGCACCTGCGAGTTTTCCGAATCATGTGTATCCCTTAATAGAGATGTAGAATTTCTTTTACGCATTTAGGAAGAGGCTCTGCTAGAAGTACAGGTGATCTGTATACTTTTGGGTTCTTTGCTTTCTCCATTTATCACCCTTTCATCTCAACTAGAATGTCTCTTTCCAGCAATTTCTGCAGGGCAGGGCTTGTGATGAACTTCCTCCGCTTTTCCCTGGAGGGTTTTCAGTTTGTCCTCAGTTTTTGTAGACAGGCTGGCTAGATGGCAGTGTTTTCCTTGTAATACGTGGAACATGTGCAGTTCGCTTTTAGACTGCAGAAGCTCTGCTGAGAAATTTGATACCCACAGGTGCTCGCTGCTGCACAGCATCGCCTTTTGTTCATGTTCTCAAGATTTCCAGCCTCCGCCCTGGGTGTCGGACCTGGGATTTGGGGTCCTACACTGCTCAGCAAGCACTTCACCCGTTAGCTTTAGCCCAAGCCTGTGTCTCTTACTTTTGATGGTTTGATCATGACGTGTTCTACTGTAGATCTATCATGCTTGTCCCACTTAATTTCTGTCTTTCAGAACTTGTCGGGCCATCATTATGGTCAGATCAGCTCTTTGCCCCTTTCTCTCTCTTTTTGGGTTTTTAATTAAATCTAATTTTGTCTTTAATTATTGTGGTTGTGTGTCAACTTGTGCTGATGTTGTACGTCAGCCCCTTAATCCTTCAGTAAGTTGACAAAACACAACCGCCAATCACGTAGACAGCAGTAGTTTCAGTCTTCTTCTTTTTTTTTGTCTTCTTGAGACAGGGTCTCACTATGCAGTTCAGGCTGGCCTTGAGCTCACTTTTATAGCCCAGGCTGGTCTCAAACTCGCACTGATCCTCCTGCCTCAGCCTTCCAAGTGCTAGGATTACTGGCGTGCACCACCATGCCCAGCTGGTCTTGCATTTTTAAGTACTGTCCTGAATAATAAGTCAGCATGACTTAAGGAATTCAGAAGTAAAATCTAACTTTCAGTTGTATCATGCAAACTTTTAAAAGAATCTGAACGTAAAGATCAACTGTCCTTTCTTACACATACATCACACTAAAATACCTTTCAGTAATTAAAGGCTGCACTTTTTAGACACAAGGAATTCTAATTAATTTGGCATATTTAAGGCTAGAAATACAGAAATACTGACATTGCTTTCTCATCTTCAAATACTGTTTTTTTTTTTTTTTTTTTTTTTTTTTTTGGAACTGAGGATCAAATTCCGGCCCTTGCACGTGCCAGGCAGGCACTCGTGCCCCTGAACTATCTCCCTGGCTCCTTCAAGTGCGGTCTTGAACAGGCCAGTATACACAAGTTGAGAGAGGGAAGTCTTGCTTGGTTCTGAAACAATGAAGGATTTTCCCAGTAGTTAAACATAGTCACATAACTAGTTATATAAATCTAAATAGAAAACCAACTTTCAGTAGGTCTTGATAACATTCTTCATCTTTCTGACAAGTTGAACGGTATCAGTCAAGTCCAGCCATATATTTGGAAAGGGAAAACAGTACTGAAATTACTGTGAAAGTTTGAAAAAAGATATCCATTTACCTACAGGCCAATTTTACTTTAATCAAACATGTCTGCCAAGAATAATTCTGTCAACCACAAGTGGTCTGAATTCAGGTGAATGAGATCTACTAAATTACAGTACATAAAAGGTCTCAGGATGTTTCTGTTCTGTAATAAATAAGGCAGTGACTTACTCATCTGTAGCTTTTTTTTTTTTTTAATGAATTTAGTTAGTACAGGGTCTATAGGGTCTCACTCCACAGATCAGACCTGCAATGATCCTCCAGTTTTCAGCCTCCCAAGTGCTGTGATTACAGACACACATCACAGAGCCCAGTCGCAATCACTGAGTCAGCATGCCCTGGAGGCAGGGATGGCACAATACACGGGGATCAAACCCTGGTGCCTGCATCTGCTGAAGCAGGCACTTTAATGCGCTGAGCTTTTTTGAGGTAGGTTATTAAATCACTTTGTTTGAGGGACATATGTACTTCCTGGGATTCTCCAAGTCAGAAGTCAGTGTTTCCTCTACCCAGGTGATGCTGTTGCTCTTTTAGGCAACCGTAAGAGAATACAACAGCTTGATCTACCTTCCGCCCAAACTACTGAGGAGATGTGGCCAGGTTGTTTGGTTTTGGTTGCCTCCTTTAGCACTGGGAACACTTCTGTTCAAAAATCTCCTGTCACTCATTTTAAATCACTCTTTTCTCATTACCATAAGGAGAGTTCCAGGTCAGAAGCCAGACATCCTGCTCTGTAGCCCGAGGACACACCAGTCTACCACTTAGTGATGGTGTTGGCTGAGCATCACTTGTTCTAATTTTCTCGCCATCTGAGATGTATGTGATGTTGTCCCGTAAGTTCCTTAGGCCATCTTTACTCTGCCCACCTTTTTTTGAGGCAGGATCTCACCGTGCTGTTAAGGCCAGCACGTGCACACCTTGACTTCCATCCCCAGAGCCACCAAAGGAAAGCCAGCAAGCACCTAAGTTGGGTTTGATGCTGCATGCCTGTAAGGACGAGACAGTCAGCTGCCTTGCGCATTCTGCATGGCTAGCTTCCCTTAGGGACAGACCCTTTCCACTCCTCCCAGCTAGAGATTCTGGAGAGCTCCAGGCCCCTGCTCAAGTTTTGTCTCTTCTAACATTTCACTTGTAGTCTTCTACCTGAAGACCCTGCTAACTTATACTTCAATGCTGCCCTGTTGTACCTCTAGAGCCTCAGACATTCAGGATCTGGATTTTTACCTAGTCTGTGCCTCTGTTGCCATAGGCACGGGTTTATGTTGGCTGTCTACGTCTGCAGGGCCCTCCCTGCCCAGCGTCCTTGTCTGCTTGTGAATGCAGTGCCCCTTCCTTCCCAGGCAGTGCTCTGAGGATTCACGGTGTTCGATGGAGGTCCTCTTGCTGTACTTCCCTTGTCTCAAGAGTGGTTGCGAGTGTGGTTTCCTTACTCAGGGTAGGGTAAGGAGGTGCCGCAGTTGAAAACTGAGCTTGCACTGAGAATTCTCCTCTCATTTGCAAATGGAAAGGGGCAGTAGTTACCTTTCTTGTTGCTGAAGCAAAGTACCTGACACCCACAGTTTAAGGAGGAAAGGTTTATTTTGACTTGGGTTTGCAGGGGTTTCAGTCCACAGTAGGCTGACTCTAAGGCAGGGTAGATAGCCAAGGGCGCCACAGAGGAAGAATAGTCCATGGCATGGCAGAAGGAGCCAGCGGTGAGCTGTCTGTCCCTTTGATTCCTTCCAGATTAGTGGCCTTTAGGGGGATGTCACCCACCCACACCCAAGGTGGCCCTTCCTCTCAGCCACACCCAAAAACTATGCTAAAGAAGTCATGGACTACTTTAGTAATTGTCTACCCGTAATCCTGCTTTCACACTCTTAGTCATAGTGTTACACACTCTAGATGCAACCATTTGTAAAAAGCCCTGCCTATGACTGCATGAAGTTTTGTACCAGTCATATAGTACCAGTCATAACAGGGACTGAGAGACTGAGGGGGAAGGAGACTAGAGGGGAAGGGGACATAGACAAATTTAAATGTGTCAGGTATATGTACCAGCTACCCACAAAGAATCTAATTGCTGTGCCACAAATATGAAAAATTAGTGATGAAAAATATCAGAAAATTACTGAGAGATACCATCACTTATTTCACTTAAGAGTGTACATGCGATTGTGGCATACGTACACAGATGCATGTTTTTTTTGCTTTTGTTTCTGAGGCAGTGTCGTGCTTTGTAGCGCCAGATGGCCTTGAGTTAACTACATATCCCAGGATGGCCTTAAGCTCATGGCAATCCTCCTGCCTCAGCCTTCTGAGGCTTGGGATTGTATGCATGTGCCCCCATGCCTGGCTTACATGTGCATTACTTTTTATGTAGTCCTCAGAAGTGAACCCAGGGCCTTCATGCCAAGCTATAGCCTTGGTCCTTTATTATTATTTTTTTTTAGTTTGAAACAAGGGCTCTCTAAAGTCACTCAGTTAACATGTGGAACTTGAATTTGTGGTCAACCATGCTTGGTTTTATTTGTTCTTTGGCTTCATTTGTTTTTATGTTAGGGTCTTTCTGTGCTCTCCTAGCTGGATTCATACTGACAAATACCAGGATTATGATGTGTGCCACCATGCACAGCTACCTTTTTTTTTTGGTGGTGGTGGGGGGAGTGGTTACTAGAAATGGAACACTACACCTCATGCTTGCCAGACAGGCTTTGGACTGCTGATGTATATCCCTGGCTCGTAAGGAACTTTTTTTTAAAATAAAGGACAGTTTTTATGTTTTTGTTAGTTAAAATTATATGTTATTTTCTGCAGCCGTAAATTTGCCATGCACCATCATGTCAATGAGTTGACACTACTGTATTGGGAATACTATGTGTTATGCTTGCATGTGTGGATAATGACCTTGCTAGAAATTCTGTATTTTGGGGCTGGCAAGATAACTCAACAGTCTAAAGCACCTGCTTAGGCAAGCTTAATGTGGTTAGATCCCTGGTACCACATGCTGTGCCAGCCCCTCCCCCAGGGTGTACTGAATTGGCCACCAAAAAAAAAAAAAAAAATTCTGTATTCCTTGAACTTCCTCAGCTTTCCTCACTTCGATCATCTATCAATGTCCTTTAAATCCTCTGTTACTTCCCTGTCTGAGGCACCTGGGGGCAGGTGTTTCCCCTCCCATTTTTAGTTGATTTACCTCAGCAGAATCCGCTTCGTGTCTGGGACAGCTTGTCCTAAGTTAGATATGAACCTGTACCTGTCTTTCTTTCCTAGGATGTCACATCCCTGTAAAAGCTAGTGCAGTGCATGTGAAATGCTTAGTCTTGGAAGTCTTCCCACGCTTTAGTTATTGCCATTGCTGTCATCATGGTTTTAAGATTCTGATTTTTTTAAAAAAAATCCTCTATAGACCCTCATCTTTGAAGACACTATTCATGCTATAGCTCTTCTAGCCATTGGGTATGTGTTACCTGTTAGGTCAAGCAATAGTTAGAGTGTCTCACAATTCTATAAAGATAAGCTTGTCTGTGATTATTTGTGTATTCACCCCGTCACCCCTGTGCTGGGTGTTCAACCCACTGAGGCCCATTGCAATGAGCTATATCCCAAGCCCATTTTTTTATGCTTTATTTTGAGGTAGGGTCTATACTGGTTTCTCTTGCCACCCATCACTTTATGAGCATATAAAGGCATTTTTATCACCTACAGATTCCAAGTGAACTGTGTGTCTGGAAACCCACGCAAAGACCAGATACCTATTTCATAATGTCACAGCATAGATTTAGCTCACTCACTCCAATTAAATATCTCCTTACAGTTCTTTTTTACTTGATGTGATGATCCTAGCTGTCCTCATGGCCCTTGCTGATACCTGTCTTTCACTGTAGGGACTCTTGACATTCAGGGATGTGGCTGTGGAGTTCTCCCAGGAGGAGTGGGAGTGCCTGCACCCTGCTCAGAGGACTTTGTACCAGGAGGTGATGTTGGAGAACTACAGGACCCTGGTCTCCCTGGGTGAGGATGACTTTTCTCGAGCACTTGTGTCTCTTCCTGTGTACTTTCCCCTTTTGTGTCTCCAGCTGAAGGTGAAGCTTCGTTAACACAGAATTGCGAAAGCTTTTGGAGCATTCCCGGTACTTCAGTCATCCCCTTTACATTTTCTAGTTTTGATACATCATCGGGTCGCTATACTTAAATATGCAAGTATGCATGCAGTCTATGGCAGACACTGCTTTTCCTTCTCTCAGTCCTGAGGATCAAACTCAGGCTTGCATGTGCTAGCCGGCTGCATTAACACTGAATTAATGGCCTCAGCTGTTGTCCGATGCTTTTTTTTTTTTTCCTGCTCTTTTGCTTTAATAATTCTTGGAAAAGAGCTAGATGTCTGCATATAAAGCATCTCCCAAGCCTAGAGGAATGTATCAGTGGTGATTTTGTGAAATATTTTATAGATCTATGCAGAATATTTTCTGTCTTCACATAAGTATAGAACTGGATTCTAGAAAAGCCACAGAATATTGTTTTCCTTTCTTTCTGTAAATAGGAATCTTTCTTCCTAACCTGAGTGTTATTTCTATATTGGAGCAAGGAAGAGAGCCCTGGACTGTGGAAAATGAAAGGAGAATAGCAAGAAATTCCAGCAGGAGGGAATGTCACAGTGAACTGGATACAGGTGAGACAAAGACTGTAGAGCAGTGGCTACGTGGCATTGGTCTGGGCAGCTGTTTGGGGGCAGCAGTAGCACAAACAGAAAAATGGATCATATCAAAGTGCAAATAAAAGTTTAAGTCTAAACAAGATACCGTTTTCTGCCTATCAGAATAGTTTTTGTCAGAAGAAGAAAGTTAAATATTGACAAGAGTGTGCAGAAAAAGTAATGGTTGTACACTGTGGATGGAAATGTGACCTAGTGAGGACCAGCCTGATGGTTCAGCGAACTAAAGTGCCTGCTTAGGCAGAGTGTAGTGGCTGGGGTTGGATCCCTGGTGTGCTGCGCCAGCCCCACCCATGGGGTGTGCTGAGACAGCGATTGAAACTGGGTGTGGTGACGTGCACCTGTAATCCCAGCCCTTGAGAGGCTGAAAATAGTAGAATCACTGTGAGTCCGATCTACATAGTGAGAGCCTGTAGAATGTGTCCTAACTACAGAAAAAGAAAAAAAAGAAATGTAAACTAGTGCATTCATAATGAAGAATTATATATGGTTTCCTAAAAATTAGAAATAGGGGCTGAGGATGTAGTTCCAAAGTAGAGTACTCATCTAGCACACAGGCCTTGATTTGCTCTCTAGCACTACAACAAAACATAAATAAAATTTAAAACAAAAAATAAAATTACTGTGTAATCCAGTAGTCTGGCTTCTGGGCACAAAAGACCAAAAAAAAAAAATTGAGATCAAGGGGTGAGGAAATCATGTGTTCAGCAGTGTTATTCTTGATAGTCAAGGTGTATAACTGACCTGCGTGTCCATCAATAGATAAAGGATTGTGGACATGCGTACAGACAGATGGGAGCACTCAAAGCCTTCAAAGGCGGGTGCTTCTGCTGGCATCATCATTCCACCTGCTGAATATTAAGGCAGTCAGTCAGAGAGACACAATGCTGTGTTCTCACTTAGAAACAAACTAAATTGGTTGGAGTCCTAGAAGCAGAAAGAACGGTGGTCTGGCCGATGAGTGCAACACTAAGTTGTTGGTAAAGGTTGTATTTTAAATAAAGTGGAGTAGTAAAAGTTTTGGAGGTGATAGAGTAATAAACTTTTTGTTAATCTTTCCCACATTGTAAACATTTATCATGACATTAATTCATATATTGTGCATATATATATATACATATATATATATATATATATATATATATATATATATATGTATGTATATATATGAAATGTCCAGTAAAACATTTAAAACACTGTTCCATTTTTGTTTAGTGTTTCTAGGAAACCCTGGCTTTATTTTTTGGGACAGCATATCAACATATATTTCAGGCTGGCCTTGAATTTATAACATTCTTTTTACCGCAGCCTCCTGACTACCGGTGTTGTAGGCATGCACACCAAAGCTGGCAAACCTTGCTTTTTCTTAAAAGAAAAGTACTTAGTCTATAACTTTGTATAAATATAGTTACTTTCTATTTGCCTGGTTATTTCATCATGGTTTATTAGAATTTTTTTTTCTGATTTTCCAGCATGTATTATGCAACAAAACTATCATGTACTGGTTGTTAATATACAAAACTCCTGCTGTGTGTAGTTATGGGTAGTTTTATACCAGAAATTCCAAAGTGAGGACCCACGGTGTCTTAGTTACTTTTTACTCATTGCTGGGACAAATACCTGACACCCAAAATGAAGGAAGGAAAGGTTTATTTAGCTCACAATTCGTGGAAGTTTCAGTCCGTATTCAGCTGACCCAAGGCTGAGTGGAGCAGGACAGAGATCATCCAGTTCATGGCGGTGGAACAGCAACAAAATGGTGACAGAGGCAGCCAACCAAACAGGGCAGCAGAGCAACAGCTCTAGTCTGTCTCTCTGTCTCTCTTTATATTCCTATCAGGCTCTCTGCCTTAGGATATCTGCCCTAGACCACACCCATAGTCCCAGCCCTACTCAGACTGATAATCCCATCAGTACTAAAACACATAATCCCAGGGACTCATGAGTCAAGTCTCAATCTATAGAAGTCCCCGCCCAATGACTACATGAGGCTTTGAGGGGACAACTAGACATAAACCATAACACGGGGACATAACATAGCAGTCTAAGTGGCTCCCTGGCAAATGCAAGGGCCCAGGTTTGATCATTGATACTGCATACCGTGCTGGCCCCAGAATCCCAGGTAAGCCTTACTGGACTCAAAACTGGGTGTGGCAGCATAGATCTATGATCTCAGTTCTGGGGAGACTGAGATAGGAGGATTACTCTGAGTCTGAGCTGAAACTTTTTCTGGCATCATTTTATCAAATTCTTCCTCTTTACCTATTATTTGTATTGCTTTGAAAGTAAGTTATCATTCATTAACTCATTACATATATTTGCTGTGGGTTTTTTACCATTGCAGTATATTATATGGTATTTCAGGATTATGTATGTATAGTAAATGTGATGTTTTTCTTGTCATTTATGAGATGACAGTACAGTTTTTGGCAGTTAGTGTGTGCTCTGGGGCTATTGTAAAAAAATAATCTTTTTACAGCTAACATTTTGATGATTGTTTGAAAATAGATTTTCCTCTTATTAAAATTGTATGTAACTGCCTTTCATAAGTTAAAAATATACTTTTTGGCTGTCTTTTTCAATATAAATTTAAGTCTCATTGAACAGAAATATATGTTACTTTATATCTTGTAGACGTCTCTTCTGAATGTGTAACTAAGGGATCGTCACCAAAAGCAAGGAGCAATACAGGAGAGATACTCAAAAGAGTGATGTTGGAGAGGCATGCAAAGAATGGCATCAAAGACTTCTCATTCGCAGAAGACCAGGAAAATATAGGTGACTTTGAGTTTGAGAGGAAAGATGAGAAAAGAAATTACAATGGAGTGTTTGTGATTCAGAAAGAAACTCTTACCAGTAGAAAAGATCAGAGTTGTAGGAAGGATGAAGAAAGTAAGTTTATGAAAAATCGGGTTGGCTTAAGCTTCCAGGCACATTTGCCTGAGCTGCAGACACTTCAGTCTGAAGGAAAAATTAGTAAGAGTGAAGTTGAGAAGTCTATCAAGAATGGTTTCTCAGATTCACCACCCCACAGAATTTCTCCTACTGTCAAAGCACCCAAAGCACATATTTCTCAGGAATATGGAAATGATTTTATTTATTCTTCATTACTCACACAGAGACAAAAAGCTCATGTTCGGGAGAAACCTTACAAATGCAGCGAGTGTGGCAAGGTCTTTAGTTACACCTCATCTTTAGCACATCATCGGAGAATTCATACAGGGGAGAAACTGTACAAGTGTGTTGAATGTGGTAAAGCGTTTTTCAGACGGTCATACCTTCTTGTTCATGAGAGACACCACACTGGAGCAAAACCTTACAAATGTAGTGAATGTGGCAAAGTCTTCACTCAGAATTCGCACCTTACCAGTCACCGGAGAATTCACACTGGGGAGAAACCTTACAAATGTAACGACTGTGGCAAAGCCTTCAGTGTTCGTTCAAACCTCACTAACCATCAGGTTATCCATACTGGAGAAAAACCTTACAAGTGTAATGAATGTGGCAAGGTCTTCAGTCAGACTTCAAGCCTTGCAATTCATCGGAGAACACACACTGGAGAGAAACCTTATAGGTGTAATGAGTGTGGCAAAGTTTTCAGTTCACATTCAAACTTAAACACGCATCAGGTAATACATACTGGAGAAAAACCCTATAAATGTTCTGAGTGTGGCAAAGTCTTCACTCAAAATTCGCACCTTGCAAATCACTGGAGAATTCATACAGGAGAAAAACCTTACAAGTGCAATGAATGTGGCAAAGCGTTTAGTGTGTACTCGAGCCTGACCACCCATCAGGCAATCCATACTGGAGAGAAACCTTACAAATGTGATGAGTGTGGCAAGGTCTTCACCCAAAACTCACACCTTGCCAGTCATCGAGGAGTTCATAGTGGAGAGAAACCGTATAAGTGTGATGAGTGCGGCAAAGTCTTCAGTCAGACTTCAAATCTTGCAAGGCATTGGAGAGTTCATACTGGGGAGAAACCTTACAAATGTAATGAATGTGGCAAAGCCTTCAGTGTGCGTTCTAGCTTAATGTCCCACCAGGTTATCCACACTGGAGAAAAACCTTACAAGTGTAATGAATGTGGCAAAGTCTTCAGTCAGACTTCAAGCCTTGCAATTCACCAGAGAATTCACACTGGAGAGAAACCGTACAAGTGTAATCATTGCGGCAAAGCCTTTAATTCACATTCAAACCTAAACACCCATCAGGTAATTCATACTGGAGAAAAACCCTATAAATGTTCTGAGTGTGGCAAGGTCTTCACTCAAAATTCACACCTTGCAAATCATCGGAGGATTCACACTGGAGAGAAACCCTACAAGTGTCATGAGTGTGGCAAAGCATTTAGTGTGTACTCGAGCCTGACCACTCATCAAGCAATCCATACTGGAGAGAAACCGTACAGATGTGATGAGTGTGGCAAGGTCTTCACTCAAAACTCACACCTAGCGAGTCACCGGAGGACTCATACAGGAGAGAAACCATTCAAGTGTGATAAATGTGGCAAAGCCTTTAGTGTGCGTTCAAGCCTAACTACCCATCAGGCAATTCATACTGGAGAAAAGCCTTACACATGTAAGGACTGTGGCAAGGTCTTCAGGCGAAGTTCCAACCTTGCAAGTCATAGGCGCATTCATGCTGGACAGAAACCTCATAAGTGAATGTAGCTAGTCACAGCTACTTGTATAACCTCAAAGACTTCATTTTTAAGAGAATCTTTGTAAATGAAATGACTTAAGCATACTTCAAAAATTAAAACATATTTCAGGGTCCATGGGAAAAAGAAGTCTTACAAATTATATAGCAGAGTCTTTCATCTATGTCTCACTCTAGACAGCAAAGTACACATCTTTGATGAAACTATCAATGGAAGATACTTATGTAGTAAGACTAACCAAATGATCATAGTTCTAGGTGAGGATTTATTCCAAGAACATCTCAGTCTCTGACTCTTTATTACATTCTGCAGAATAATTGCAATTAAAAATACATGAAAACTTATGATCTGAAATACAAGAAAGATACAGAGATGTTCAGAATGCCTAATTAGGTTATAAAGTATCCAGCTATGTGAGGTTTCTTGAGGTTACTTTGCTACATACAGCTTTGAACCTGAACTTTAAGGACTGTTAATATTCTGGCTTTATAGGCCCTTCATTGTGGTCTCTTAAAAAATGAGTAAAATGAAGGAGATTACCTTCATTATATAAGGATCATGTCTATAATATCCCAAAAGGTGTCTGCCTTTTGAAATTTTTTGACTAAACTGGCAACTGGAAAAGGGAGAGAATAAGGTAAAACTGACAAATCACACTTACTCGTGCATTGTGTCTGCAAAAGCACCATTAATAGGAATAAACTCTGCCGAGTGATTATGCAGCCCAGTAAGCCAGAGAGTTAGGCCCTAGAAGCTTTATGGAATACGAATAACACTGACTATTAGGGACCAATTGTGGAAGAAATAATACAAGAAAAATGGTGACCACCTTCTGCATTAAGTGACAGGAAAGGTCAGGGAGCAAATAGTGAGGTCATTTTCAAAGCTGAAGATAAATTATACTGTAGATTGTAATTGGAAGAACCAGACTAGAGTGGGTGGGATACAGCTCCATGGTGGAGTATTTGTCTAGCATGCATGAGGCCAAGTTCAATCATGAGTACCACAAAGATGAATAATTTCAGAAATAACATTTTCTTGAGGGTCATTTAACTGCTGGTGTTAATAGCTTGCAATTGCTTTATTCAGAATATATTACTAGTCTAATGTTTTAATAAAATTTAATCTTTTACTATGAATTATTTCCTGTCCCCATGATTTTACTTCATCTCAGTGTAGCACTCTATAATACAGTAAAAATATACAGTAGTTTAAGTTCATGGGACTTGTGAGATAGCTCAGTGGACTGAAGCGCCTGCTTAGGCAAGCACAGAGACCACAGTTCGATACCTACCATTACATGCTGCAGCAGCCCCACTCCAAGGGTGGGCTGAGCTGACAACAGAGTCTGGGCATTGTGTATGCCTGTAATCCCAACTCTGAGGAGACTGAAAACAGGAGGATCACTATGAGTCTGCACTGTGTAGTGAGACACTGTAACAAGCCAGTACATTTAAAAAAAAAATTTAAAAACTAAGTTCATTGGGGATGAATATCATAGATACAAGTGTTTGCAAGTTCTGAACACATGAGAGGCGGAGTGCTTGCAGCTGCCTCTATTAGACTACGTTGGGGCTACCCAGGTCGTTATGTGCCCACCTGAAGTAGAAGGATAAGTGAACTTTTCTCAAGAGGGCTCAGGCAAAACCTACCACCAGCAATGCCTCTGGTTGCAGAAAATGTGAAAGCCACTGTGAGTATGTTCTCTGCTGGTCCAAACAAACCTTGTGTTTACTGGCCTGGTGTGAAGGAGCTCAGGACCATTAAGCATCTTTAGAGATCCACTGAACTTTGCACACTTCAGCTTCTGGGGTGAGAAATTAGTGACTTCAAAAGAATATGCACTAGGGCTGGTCAGATAGCTCAGCAGATTAAAGCACCTGCAGGCAGATGCAGGAGCTGGGGGTTTGATCCCCTGGTCTGCTGTGCTGCCCGCCTCCCCAGGGTTCATTGAGGCAGCAATTGAGACTGGGCATGGTGGCACGTGCTTATAATCCCAGCTCTTGGGAGGCTGTAGACAGGTGGATCACTGCAAGTCCGTTCTAGGAGTGAGACCCTGAACACCCTGTAGACCTTTCAGTAGAATGCACAGAGAGACAGATACCCACACATAAATAACAACTGCATCTATTGGCTCTTTGAAGGAGGTTTCTGAGACCTAAATAAAGTCCTTTTTTCTGTTTGCTCTAGGGGATCAGCCAGGGCCTAGGGCAAGAGTTACCAAAACCTCTAGAACAGAGCTAGTTTTTTCTTCCTAGCTTACCCGGCTGCTTTGGAGTGATCAGACCATGTACTATCCATGCCAACCATATAACAGTTATGCCAAAAGAACTGGACTGATTTTTGCCGCTAAAGGTTTAGGGAGTCTAAACCTTGTCTTTCATTAGGTACTCAGCATATCCTAATGTGTCTAGGAACTCAGAACAGGACAGGCACTTCTCATTTTTTTATTAGTACATGTTTGCAGTACATAAATATTACAGTTATATGATTGATACATATATATCATATTTTTTCTCTCATCCACTGTCCTCCATTCTTCCTCTTTAACTCTCAGTCTCTCCAACCTGCAGAAACTATTCATTTTTTCCCTTTCAATTACTCTTTCCTGTTCTCCTGCCCCCAATTCTACATAATATACAATTTAATAGAACACAGTTTCTCTTAAGAGAAACCAAGGCTGGGTTATGGATTTTGCTTATTTTTTGTTTTGTTTTTTTGAGACAGGGTCTCAGTACTTTTGGCTGGCCTTGAACTCATGGTAGTTCTCCTTCCTTAGTCACCCAAGACTCCAAGATGGGATGAATCTTAGGTGTGTTGACATAGGTATGAATGATATTTTTTTTTTAAATTGTAATGTTAAAATACAGTGGTACAAAATTTCAAAGCAAGATTGCAAGAAAGTAACAATAGTTATTACATTGTGTATTATCTTCAAAGTAATTGCTTGAATTATAAGATAGGTGTGAAAAATTGACCAAACAATATAGGCTCTAATGTTTTCATTGAACAAATAGCAGATATATATATATATATATATATATATATATATATATATATATTCCCTTCTTCCTTTATCCCAGCTTTTGTTCTCTGCTGAACAGTTTCCATTTCATAATGTCTGTTGCACATTGTTGTGGGTCTTATTTATTCTCTCAGCTTTTTGTAGTAGCGAGACAAGATGTTTCCACATACAAGTCTGATTTCACTTTGAGTATAGTCTCAAGTTGCATCCATTCTGCTATAAATGTCTCAAGTTTATCGTTTATACCTGAATAGTGCTCCATTGTATAAAAAGACCACACTTTTTATCCATTCCTCAGTAATGGGAATTTAGGTTGTTTCTGAGACTTAGCTTTGACAAATTGTGCTGCTATAAACATAGGTGCTGCACATATATTGCCGTGGTATGATGTTTTTGATTCTGGGAAAATATCCAGAAGTTTCACATATGCAGAAAGCAGCCTATTGGTAGCATTTGATTTTTGTCCAAAAAATATTCTCATTCTTTAGCAACTATTTCAGAGTTTAATAAAAAAATAAAAAAATAAAAAAAAAATCTGGAAATGGAAATCAAGAGTGAGTCTCACTAAATTTCCCAGTCTGAGCTGGAACTTGGAATCCTTCTGACATAGCCTCCAGAAGAGCTGTGGCTATGTGATTCAAGAGGCCATCTTAAAAGAATTTTTCCTATACAAAGATTTGATTTCTTTCATAAAAATAAAATATAAAAGAGGAAATGATAAATTATTGTAAAATTAAAACTTCAAGGGAGAAACCAAACAAGGTTTCTAGTGCTAGAGAAATCAATAAAGACAGACCCAAACTTATTAATTCAACAATTTATTTTTAAAAAGGGGTACCCAATATATAATAAGGGAAGCAATGCTCAATGATCCTTCTTTATTTTTTTTCCTTTTTTTATATTTTTTAGACAGGGTCCTACAGGGGCAGTGTGTTCACGATCTCACTACTAGATCAGACGCATAGTGATTCCTCTGTTTACAGCCTCGCGAGAGCTGAGATTCCAGGCATGTGCCACCATGCCCAGCCTCAATTGTCTTCTCAGTGCACGCTGCAGGCAGGGCCGATACGGCAGGCCCAGGGATTGAACTGGATGATCTTTCAGAATCATGGAAATACAAACAAGATCAACCACCAGTACACACCAAGGGAAAGGGTGAATTGGAAACTATACCATGGTGAATATTAACAAAGATGTGGATGAGTGAGTCGTCTCATCCGTTGCTGAGCATAGTGAAAATCGGTACAAACCTTTTGGTACTACTTAAAAAATATATATATTCCTGTGATTCAACAATTGTAACATGTGTGATCAAAATATGAATTACAGAATGTACATCAATATCCTGCTAAAAACGATTCCGCAAAATGGTGAAATGAAAAGATTTACACAATGGAATTCTATACAAGAGAGCTATAGAATGACACACAATTGTAAGGACAATACAGATATATTCACCACCAACTTAGGGAATATAAAAAGCCAGACCAAACAGAAGGGTTCACTTTGTACAGTGCCATCGCTGTTGAGCACAAAATGGATGAAAGTCATCTCTGCTATCAAGACTTGTGCTGGGATTCCTAAAGAGGGTTTGCATTGTTAGATGCCTGAATAGGGGCTTTCTGGAAGACACTCGGGCCGGGGGCTTCCAACACACCCATGCTTGTCTATCCTACGAACACAGCAGATAAGCTTACACCCAAGATCTTTGAGGAAAATCCAGATTGTTTGAGTGTCTCCTTTAGACAGGATAACTAAGCAGACAGCCACTGTCAAGTGTTTGAGAATCATTATGTCTTTTTTTTTTTTTTGTGGCTGGCTCAGCCTGCCCTGGGGAGGAGGTTGGCATAGTATGTGGTGCTAGGGATTGAATCGTGGTCCCTGCCACCACTTAAGCATTCCTAAGCAGGTGCTTTAGACCACTGAACCATCCTGCCAGCCTTTGAGAATCATGTCTACAGACCTTGGCTTGCACCCAGTGAAACAGAGGAAGAAATAACAGGAAAGAAGATAGAATCTCCCTTAAGACTAACCACAATCTGTGTCAGGTAACCTACAACTAGCAAATCCATCCTGTTGTTTTATTTTCCCCCCTGTAAACTGGTGTGGCAGTGAGAGGGCAAAATAGAAATTATTTTAAAAAGTTAAGAGCTACTGAGGATGACAAGAGTCCTTAAAGCAATGTGATAGCAGTGCTAACAGTTTCTCTTGGGGAAAACTAGGTTCCTTATTGATGTTTCTTTTATTCTTGCTTTTTACCAGCCCACAGCAATCACACCCCATTCCAGGAAAGGTACTCTACCTCCACCCCCATGAGAATGTGTGTGTATGCTCAGCGAGGTGGGCTAGCTGGAGACATCCTTGTTTTGCCTAATCTGAGGCGCTGACCTCTCAAGCCCTCTTCATGGGTTACTAAACTGACTCTGTCTCCTCTCATCCTCTGAAGTTCCCTGCATACTAAACTGTCTCTTACTACTTTTTTTTTTTTCTTACTACTTTTCTAATTAAAAGGGTCTTCGATTCCTTATGCAGGGTTTTTTAAATTTACTTATTTATTATTTTATCAGAGTCTCAGTTTTCCTCAAGATTAGGAAAGAGGAGAGAGAGAAAAAAAAACAAAATACAGAATGCTTCACGAATTTGCGTGCCATCCTGGTTCAGGGCTATGCTAATCTGCTCAGGATTGTTTCAGTTTTAGTATATGTGCTGCCACGGAGCTCTGCTTCCTATTTCATCCTTCACCATGGAGATCCTGGCCGGGTTCCTGGCAACTGCTACCTCAAGCAGGGACATCCTGAGTAGGCCTGAGAGGGAAGACGTACATGAATGAAAAGACGAGGGTGTGAGGTCCTGAGAGGAGCCTGCGAGACGAAGGCAAGCCTGGGGTGCCTCAGTAACACTTTAGTTAGTTGGAATGATGGAACAGGATTTGTTAGTAAAGGAACAAAGATATTTGCAGTTACTCTGCGCATGGCTAAAGCAGACCATAGCTTCAGTCAGCACCTGCAGGTTGACAAAAATATTACAAGAAATTGCTAAATATAATCCATTGTTTCTGTAGGCAGGAATCTTGGATATTAAAAATTGGGGCAAGGTGAAAGGAAATTGAAAGGGATCTCATGGCAGAAGAGAAACTGTTTCTTCTAACGCCTTTTCATCTGGGGATCTGGTAAAATCTGTTTTACGTCTGCCAAGCAGTAGCACATGCAAAGCTGCTATTCAGAGCAGGACAAGGGTGGAAAACGTAAAGCAGGAACTGCGCACTGCACTGCTGGCTCCTGGGGCAGAGCCACAGCCGGGTGAGACTTACTAGAGACGCTCTTCCTTGGCCTGTACCTATGGAGTATTTAGATGCTGACACAAAGTACCTGAAATGGTGACATTCTCTCCTGTGGTGGCCGTGACAGAGACAGCAGTGGTGGCCTAGGACCTGTGCCAAGAGGGATGAGGTTTTTGTTTTCCAAATTCTTATTAGAAATCTCTGATAATTGGTTTACAAAAACGGTCTAATATAAACTTCAAAAATTATTTTTTAAATTTAGCTAAAAATATATTTGCCCTGATTTTATAAGCAAATTGTCTTAAATGTGTATTTGTTTGTTTCTGTCTAATCTGTAAACAACTGTGTTAATTGCGCTCAACAAGGTTTTCTTCTGTTAGTTTTGAAGCATTTGCCTGTTATGTAATTTGGCTTATAGATTAATGTCATCTAACATTAAGGGCATACTTGAACCAAGGTTGCCAGCTGGTCACATTGGCTTAGTTAATATCTTGTGTATTGTTGTTTATGCATTATGACTGAGTCTCTCTGTTAACATTTAGTGTGTTAAGTATTGACATTGCAGTTTCATGGATTTTCAAAAATTTGTTAAGATAAATAGACAAAAATCCTTCACAGTGAGCAGCAGCTATTTGACAGGAGACCAAGTAATGAATAAGAATACAACTTCCTGGAAACATTATTCCAGTCCCTGTTCCTTAATGAGGAGCCCCAATAATCTCCATAGGCATATATGAGACACCCCAATAAATGTTACTGAAAATATATTATTGTGATATATTTGCACTGATCATTGTCAAGAGATCAAGTTATAAAAAGTAAGACCATAAAGTTTTCCAATTAAAAGATGCTCTTGCTCTAAAAACTAAACTAAGAAACAAAATAATGACATTTTGTTGTTGATTTTTTTTTTTTTTTTTTTTGGTGGCCGGCTTAGCTCCCGCTGGGGTGGGACTGGAGCAGCATGTGGTGCTGGGCATCGTACTGCAGTCCCTGCGTGCTTAGCCTAAGCTTGCCCAAGCAGGTGGTTTACACTGCTGAGCTATCTCACCAGCCCTGTTATTGCTAATGCCATGGTGCATTAAATGTATTTATGCCTTCCAAATGTACAGTGTTCTAAAATGTAAAACTGGGATTTTTTTTTTTTATAGTGATAGACATTTGACTTTCTCTTGTACCCAGATATTTGTAATATGAGCTTCATGTCAAGCCAACATGAGGTCCTCAGTCAAATCACAATTTTTGGTAAAAACCCATGAGATGTGTATGCTGCGTATGTGCCACTGCATTTAGAGTGCTTAGGTACTGAACAGCCTAGCATTACAAACTTTTTCAATGACATCCAGTTAAAGCAAACAAATTAGGTAAAGGCTTATGTACTAGGTATGGATGATTGACTAAAAAGGCTATCCTATTCTAAGATGAACATTTAGTTGTGTTTAAAAAATATGTGTATGCCTGTTATGTTATAATACTATGCATAGCTTTTGATTTCAAATTTTCTCTGTAAAACTTTATAATTATTGATCACTGACATCCTACAGGAATTCAACTACTAGAACATCCATGGTTAGTAAAAAAAAAAAAGCAGTTGTATGGCTACACTTTATATTTCAAGGTGCTTAATACTCAGATAAAACTTCGATAATTAAGTTCACCACTCCCACTACAATGTAATGCCATTAACCTTCTCTTCTGGATGTTCAGGAAATGAAATTTGGAGACCAGAAATTAAAAAGATTCATCTGCTAGGAGAATGTCCAATATTTTGGCCTAGCCCTCTGTAGTGGATTGTTAAGTGATGAGCAAATGGTTAGGCTCAGCTGAACTGAATTGATGTGGTGTTGGGTATGGGAAGCCCACCTGGGGATTATTGCCAGTGGCATAAGACGCAGCCTGGAAAAGCTGTAGAGAGGCTGTTAGGGAAACTGTTTGGAGAAGCCGTTGCAGCTGTGGGAAGCTGCTGGTTCTCTAGGACTGCTTTGCTGGAGGACCTCATCATGCCAGATTTCCTGAAGAGCTTGGCTGTTTCTGTCAGAGGAAAAGCTCAGGTCCTTGCTGTTGCTGAGAATGGCTAGGATTCATTTTGTGGGAGCTCTGGAGCTCATCTTGAGCATGGTTTCCTGGGAAGCACACAGGAATTTCAACTGTGTAGTAATTCTTTTCCTTCATTTTATGTATTTGGCACAGGATCTCACTATGCAGCTCAGACTCATAGAGATCCTCCTATTCTTCCTCAGCACTAGGATTGTAGGTGTGTGCCACCAGGCCTGGGCTGTGTCACCAATTTAGCACAACTGGGGGTGGGGCTGATGCAGTGCAGTACTAGGTATTGAACCCTGGTTCCTGGGTTGCCACAGCAGGTACTTAGTCCACTGAGCTATCTTGCCGGCCCTGCACAGCAACTTATTTCAAAACCAGACAAACTCGGTTGGAAGAAAACATTACATTAATTCAGTGCACACATGAACATTTGCACAGAAAGAGCACCACAGACTTGAGGGACGAACTGTACTGAGTTGGAGACTGCGTTTGCTAATTAAAAGATGACATAAGAGAAGAAAACAATGAGTTTAAAGCACCTGGCTAAATAAGACTTTGAGTGTTAAAGATTGTCAACATTCATACCAATGCACAGTGAAATCCTGTCAAAGCAGCTAATTGGTATATATATATATATATATATATATATATATATATATATATATATATATAAAAAACCCAGCTTCAGTTTATAAGAGTAGAAATCATTTAAATCACATAATGTAAATAATCTTTAGAGGGGGAAATAATTTGGAAAAAATATCACATTTAGAAGCTGTTAAAAATGGTGGGGATTACACAGAGCCCTCCAGGTGCCGCTCCTCTTCTGCACTATCGCTTTGCAAGAGCAGAGCAGAAAGACAAGGCCCCAGAACGCACTGAGCTATCCGTTGCTACACGCAGAGGAGGAAGTAGAAATGCCACCTCGCACAATGTAGTAATTAGACGATGAAGTACCTCGCACAAATGGTTTTAGCTCTCATACACCTCTATGTAATTTGAAGAACTCGCAGGCCATTGCACACAGCGCTCACTGGACGAGGGCTTCGGCTTTGTCTGTGTCGTCTCTGCGTTTCTGTCAATGCCGCTCCTCCTGCTTCTCCCGCTCCCGCGCTGCATTTCTGCTTATTTTGTTTCTCTCCTCTCACGCAGCATGTGTGTGTGTGTGTGTAGAGGGGGGGTGACAGGAGCAGCACAGGAGGCAGCAGGCTGTGTCCCCAGGGCTGCAGGCTCAGAGAAGGATGAAAACCCACACGTGGCCATGACTGACCGCTGGGCGCCGCAGACTGGGGGAGGCTCAGGGCAACACAGGCTGGAAGACTTCGCAGTGAGTGAGGGACAGACTCAGAGGTACCCAGCAGTGAACACTGAGGTCCACTGGTGCAAACAACAGCAGTGGGGCCTGCATCTAGCGGGGTTGAACCTCATATAGGCAAGATTCACCTCAGCCCCAGTCATTCTCCAGGATCTGTTTTCTGGCCCGCAGCAGACTGCGCAGGCGCATTGCTCTCTTAGTGGGTGGGCCCAGGACAAGAGGGGTGGGGCCTGTGGCAGGGCCTGGAAACTTGCCTGGGTCAGGTGCTGCAAGAGGCCGGCGGCATTGGGGGCGGGCCTGCAACTGGGAATTTCTTGTTTTTCCTCTTTTTTTTAAATGTTATTATTTTTTTAAATTTTCTAAACCAACATTCTTGAGATAAACGGAAATGCAATTATCTTTGAGAGACTAGATGACAACTTGTATTTTGCTTGTCATAGTAGTTAATCATAATTTTAATTTCACTTTTTAAAAGTCTTTATGCTCAGTGGTTTGGAAGACAGTAATTGCATATTCTTTTTTTTCCTCTCTTTTTGAATGTTTTGTGTCAAGCACGGGTAATAAGGCTTATAGGAGTTGGCTTTGCGTTTAACTAAAAAAATTTAAATATTTTCACATATTCAATAAGGATGACTCTTATAGCAATGAAAGTGCATGATAAAACTATTTCCTAAAAGTTTTCAAGAGTGTCTCTTACAGCTTTAATTTAATTTTAATTTATACTCGGTTTTAGGATACAACGTGGGTTAATCATTCCTTTTCTGATTCAGCGGAAATAATGAAAGCAACTGAAGGTTTCCAAAGTTTTAAGGGTTTTTTTTTTTTTCCTCCTAAAATGACACCAAGGTTGTACTATTATTATTATTATTATTATTATTATTATTATTATTATTATTATTGTCTTTTTTATGTGTTTAGCATAGGGTCTCCAGGGCCTCACTGCCCAGATCAGACTCCTAGTGATCCTTCTGTGTTCAGCCTCCGAAGCCCTGGGATCACAGAGTGAGCCACCATGCTCAGTCTCAGGCACCTCTTAGCGTGTCCTGGGGGCGGGGCTGGCACAGCACACCCAAGACTGAGCCCAAGTTCCTGCCTTTGCCTAAGCAGGCACTTTAATCCACTGAGCTACCTGGCCAGCCCCTGAAGATTTCAAGTTGTAAGACGAATTTATGGACTCAGCAGCAGCAGAAACCTGACCCTGGACAGGCCCTGGCACATGAGGAGACACAGCACACACCACAGCCTGCCCAGTGAGGAGCCTGCCAGTGCCAGTTTCCAGTGCCCACACTGCTGTATACCCTTGGACCTGCAGACACCCTGGACAGTCTCGTGTAGCAGAAGCACCCTGGGCTGGCCAGGGGCCTGAGCACAGGAGGGCTGTTCCTTGTGATGTGCTCAACAGTGGTGTTGTGTTTACTGTTCTTGCCTTTGCAAAGAAACATCTCCCATCATGAAACATAAAAGGAAACTTTTATCGTTTTCCCTAAGCACTTCATGCTCCCCAACTCAGGGGAAGCGGTTCCATCCTGCAAAATGCCATTCATGATGACTGTTTCTGTGCTTGATCACCCAGTTGATGTACATTTAACTTGACTTTTGTTAGAAGATTGGCAATATCCTATTTACAACTTTGGGAATCCTGAAGATTTTCTATATTTTTCCTGTAAGATAGTCTGAAGAGCACATTAGATTTATAATCCCTGTAAAAAGAGTTTTTGCAGGGTTTTGCTATGAAGTTTGGACTCATAGTGATCCTCCTGCCTCAGCCTCTACAGAGCTGAGATTACAAGCATGTGCCAGCAAGCATAGTTCCAGGGCAGGCACAGTGAGCTAGAGGTTCCAGTGCAGGCATGGCATGTGGTACCAGGGATCAAAGTTGGGACCTTGTGCATGGCAGGCAGGGCTCATGCTGCTGAACTATCTCCCCAGCCCAATGTTAATTGGGTTTCTTTTCACTGTAGGGCACTGAACCTAGGGCTCATGCATGGTAAAGAAGTACAGTACAGTCATCCGCCCCAGCCCTATTACCTGGACGAATACCCATAAATGGAATTTCTGTGCACAGTCTTAAATTACATCAGTGTCCTAGGTACATTTCTCTCTCCCAGTATTTTGAGAGAAGATGACTCTCTATGGAACAGGGTGGCCATGCTTTGGCTTATGTAGTGCAAACTGGCCTGAAACTCAAGATGATATTTGTGCCACAGCCTCTGAAGTACTGGGATGGTAGGCATGCCTCATCATGCCTAACTAGTTGCATTTCTCCTTGATGACACAAAATATCTGACGCTCAAACAGCATTCAACTGCCTTGAAATTGCTTTTGCCAGGTTAATTGGTCCATCACACTTAATCTTAGTCTTAGTCTCTGGATACAAGCAAAATTCAGACAATCTTTCTGCTAAGTCATAACACATTGTCTGGAGTCCAACAACCAATGCAGTCCTTCTCAGGAGAAATATCTCTAGTTTGGTCTGCTTTCTCTTTCTCTCTCTCTCTCCTTCTCTCTCTCTCTCTCTCTCTCTCTCTCTCTCTCTCTCTCTCTCTCTCTCTCTCTCTCTCTCTCCTTTCTTTCATGTTTTTAGGGAAGGGTTTACAGGGTGTTCAGGGTCTCACTACTAGACCAGACTCAGCAACCCGCCTGTTTACGGCCTCCCAAGATCTGGGATTACAAGCACGAGCCAGCACACCCAGTCTCACTCCAAGGGTAGGACTGGCATGGCAGGCACGGGGATCTAAGCCCCAGACCCTGTGCCTGCTTGCGGGTGCTTTAATCTGCCCAGCTATTTGGCCAGCCCTTCCCAGTCTGATCTTTACAGGCAGGACTTCTATCAGTATTTTGGTCTTCTGAGTTCTGACCAGAATCTCTCATACAGAACAGCTGAAGGAATTTCAGCACTTCTCTTATAAGTGACATCTCTGAACCCTTTGAACCCTTTATATCTCTTCCCATAATCCATTCTGAAAGGCTTTTATCCACATGGACAGGTTTAGTCACAGTAATGAGCCCGCCCTTGGTACCAGTTTTGTCATGGTCTGTTTTTTTTTTTTTTTTTTTTTCAATACAGGACACATTTTGTAATGTTAGTTTATAAGTAATCACCCACGAACCCTATGTAATAAGTGTAGGGAATCCATCCACCTACTAAATACTAAAACACCAACTGAAGGCCTGGGTCCTAATATTGTTGCATGAGTCCAGATGAAAACCTAAACCTTATAGCAATGCCTGCCACGAGTTCAAATGGAGGTCTAGAACCCACAACAGTCTCATGGGGGCCTGCCTCATGGATATGTGCTGTGAAGGCCCGAAAGCCCACGGCAGAAGCTAGAATATCTATGCCAGTGGGGTGAAGGATCTGTTGCTAGTAGGCTGAGGGATCTCAGCTGGAGCTAGGAAGCAATTCTCAAGGTAAGAACCAGTGCTTCCCCAAAAGCACCACAGCCATGCTCAGCAACTGCAAGGTCCCAAGCTCCTGCAGTGATGAAGGAAGCTGAGTTTCCATCAGGAAAGCTAATGTGGTCAGCTTCTCCTTGAGGCTAAGCAGCACACCATTTTCTCCTCAGGAGCCAGGAAGCCATGCTCGAGACAAGGAGCAGAGCTCCTCCAGAGTTCACTGGTATAGCTAGCTTGACGAGTTCCTCCAGCAGAACAGCCTAAGAGGACCAGTAGCTTCCAACAGCTTCTCCAGGCAGTAGCCCTGACAGCATTTCAACAGCTTCTCTTATTTTTACTTTTTTAAAAAAATGTATTTTAGTACAGGGATTACAGGGTCTCACTACACAGATCGGACTTGTGATCCTCCTGCCTCCAGTTCCCAAGGGCTGGGATTACAGAAATCTGCCACCACACCTAGTCTCAGTGGCCATCTCAGCATGTTCCAGGGCAGCAGTTCTCAACCTGTGGGTTGAGACCCCGGCGGGGGTCGAGCGACCAAAACACAGGGGTCGCCTAAAGCCATTCTGAATCATTACTGTAGCAATATTACAGTTTTGAAGTGGCCATCAAAATTATTTTTTGGTTTGGGGTCACCACAGCACGAGGAACTGTACTGCAGGGTCACAGCATTAGAAAGGTTGAGAACCACTGTTCTAGGGGCAGGGCTGGCACGGCATGCTGGGGATCAAACCCTAGTCCCTGTGCCTGGCTAAGCATGTGCTATAATCTGTTGAGCTATTTGGGTGAACCTCTCTTCTTCCGTTCATGCTGCTAGCACCAATCTTCAGGTGTGCCTTCCACGCCCAGCACCAACACTAATTTAATTCAGCTGGGTGTAATAAGTTGATCATCAGTTAGAGATCTGCTACACCTGGTAAATCACCCGTTCTCCTGTGAGCGCTTAGTCGCAGGCTCTTGGAAGGTGGCCTTTCTTCCTGACTGCCTCTTAGACTCAAATGGGAAATAGTCACTCAACCCTCCCTATTGCTGGGACGGAGGGCAGAGAGTGAAGCAGCGAAGGGCTGGGGTGCATGAGAGGGAAGCCGCAGGCTGGAGACACAGCTCTGTGATCCTGTGACTACCCTTTCTGCCCTGTGCAATTATCTTTTCATTTGTAGGGACATTGATCATGCAACCTTGTGAAAAATGTGGATTTTTTTTTTTTTTTTGGACAAGTTCACTGATGACAATTTATTATGTTGGGAGCATAGATACCACATAGCAATTAGACTAGGACTATGTCTACATAGAATCTGGCAATGATAGATGCCATCCTATGGGGAATATACGCATTTAGTCATGTTTTAGTTCATCTTCTGCTTATGTCGTTCAGTTTCTTTCTCCATACGCTCAGTTTCCTTTTTATGATGCTAGATCTCTTCTTCGTGGTGTTTCTTCAAGGCTGCCAGGTGTTCTTTAGTCTTCCGTCGGAAGAACGGCTCCTCTCCAGCCTGCTCTCTCTTCAGGAAGGCCCCACCGGCGTCACGGATCGAGCCGGAACTCTCACGATCCTGCCATTGTTTCTAACGCGGTCGTCCCTTGTCACTTGGCGTGGCAGCTTGTCTATAGGCGCTAAACTCACGGCTTAAAAATCTGGATATTTTAAAGGAAGGTTTTTCTCAATTGTAGTAGTGAAAGCGTGACAAACGTCTCACCAGACACCGCCCTTCGCACATGTGGGGCCTGGCATCGCAGGCTGCAAGTGCCTGTGCTGCTACATGCCCTGTGTCCTGTGTGAACCTTGCACACATTCCTGAGCGAAAGCACCGGACACTCACCAGCGGCCTGAACGCAGGAGGGCTGCTCAAGTTCTCTGCTGTCACTGCCTTAGCAAGGAAACACTGGTTAGGTACAGACACACGCAACTGACCAGACCAGGCATTTGTGGGGGGGGAGGGCAGCAAGCAGGCTGGCTGCCTAGTGGACCAAGACAGCAGCTAACAAGGCCGAGCACAGGGCTTTTAAGGTATGAAGGTGTTTGGGGGCGGGTGTTCAGGGCTGACAGGGTGCTAATCTTAGCAGGGCTACCTGGTCTGTGAAGGGACTTCTGATATTAATAGAGGAAAAGTTTCTGTGGTTCCTTGTCCAGGTCAGAGTCAGGGGGACTTGTTCTGTGGTTTTGGGTTTGGCTCTGCGTGGGGCCAAGGAGAAGAGAGCTTGGGGCAGGGCAACTTGGGAAACCAAGAGGGAGAGTGTTTGGGGCAGGGTGCCTGGAAAACTTTGGATCCTGACCTATCACATCTCTCCCTGCTGAGTTCCTTAATTAAACTTCTTTCAGCCCTATTGTTAATTCTATTTATTTTTACTTAGACAGAGTCTCCAGATTGCCTGTCAATTTACATGTAACAAGGTGGACTCCAATCCCATGTTTAATTCTTAGGCTCATGCAGATGAAGGAAGGTGCAGTGATGGAAGCCCGCCCTTGAATTCACTCTGTAACCCAGCAGGGCCTCATATTCACCCTGATCACGCGGCTTCCCCTTCCTGAGCACTAGGATTAAGGTTGTGCCCCACTCGTGCCTGCTAAACTACCGTGGAGGAAATATGCAGAATATTTAAACTGTGAAATATAAATTTCCTTCACATGCCTGGGAGGCTGGGGCAGGAGAAGGCCCAAATTCATAATCCAGCCCAAACTGGGTAATTTTGGGGAGTTATCAAGAACTTGCATCGAAGAGTTTTTGAGATAAAGGACCCTGGATGGAACAAAGCAGAGAATGAGGCAGGAGAGAGAGAGAGAGAGTGGGAAGGAGAAAAGAAAAAGGGTGGGAGAGAAGGGAGGGAAGAATGAAGGGGTGGTGGGAGAGCAAGGAGCAGCAGGTCAGGTGGGTGAGGCTGCACAAGGCTGCAGTTCCAGCCCTGGAGCCAACCAAGGCACGTGAAGAGTTCCAAGTCAGCCCAGACATTAAGAGCTCCCTTCTCGCCGGGCGTGGTGGCGCACGCCTGTAATTCCAGCACTCGGGAGGCTGAGGCAGGAGGATCGGTGTGAGTTCGAGACCAGCCTGGGCTACAAAAGTGAGCTCAAGGCCAGCCTGAACTGCATACTGAGACCTTGTCTCAAAAAGAGACAAAAAAAAAAAAAAAAAAAAAGAGCTCCCTTCTCAAGACAAAACAATGAATAGGTGGTGCTGGGGGTCGGAGCTTTGGCACAAAACACGCTGACCTTCCAACCTCCACATTGAAAGAAAACGTAAACCCATTTTGGATTCTGTTAGCTGCTATACTTCTTCGTTTTAAAAGTATTTAGTCCAGAGTCTCATTTCATAGATTGCACTCATAGTCTCTCTCCTGTTTTCAGCTTCCCAAGGGCTGGGATTATAGGTGTGTGCCACCATGCCCAGTCTCAATCACCCCGTCTCAGTGCATAAGGGTGGAGTGGGGTGTTGGGGGCATGGCTAGTGGAATTGAACCTCCAGCCACTGTGTCTGCCTAAGCAGGCACAGGTTTAAACCTAGCTGGCACAGGTTTAAACCTAGAGTCCACTGAACTTTAGTCAGGTGCTCTACAGTGGAACGAACTTCCCACGCAAGTTGTTAAAACAGGATTAGCGAAAGGTGTGGTGGCTGTGCTTGTAATCCCAGCAGTCGTGAGCTTGGGGCAGGGTCGATGAGGCCGAAGCGGGCTACACTGTGAGATGATGTCTCAGGAAAACAAAAATCCAAAGTAAATAAATAAATGAGTCAATCAATCTCAGAGACAAGTAAGGACCAGTGGGGCGACCTGTAATCGCAATGGCAGCACCAGAGCAGAGGAGCAGGTGGGCTTCTGTGAGAGTTAGTTCACAAAGTGAACTCAATGAAATGCACAGTGAGAATCGGCGATAAATAAATAAATAAATACATAAATAAATGAATGAATGAATAAATAAATAAATAAATGCCTTAATCAATTAACGAAAGTGCAAGGCTGGGCGATGCACTGGTTTACCCCCAGGATTTTGTCTCCCATCCAAGTACTAACCAGCCCCGACCCTGCTTAGCTTCCGAGATCAGACGAGATCGGGCGCGTGCAGGGTGGTATGGCCGTAGATTCCCCCAGGATTTTGGAGAGCTGAGGCAGGATGATTCCAACCTGCAGCCCAATTTAGATAGCTTAGGGAGTCCTTACCTGAAAATAGGAAGAAAAAAGTAAACCAAACTATAAATGGCTAGAAGGATAGCTCAGTGCGAATGCCTTGGGTCCGTCCCTTCCTCAGGAGAAAAAACAAGCTGAAGACATTCCCCTGTTTGGTTCAGTGATGTCCAGGGAGGCCTTCCTCTTCCCATTCAGTGGCTGCAGCTTCAGGAGGAATTCGGCTAGTTGACAAGGGAGAGCCCGCTGAGCTATGAGGATATCGCTTTCATTGAAAGAGCAATAGTAGGTTTTAAATAATGTACGAAACAACAATGCCGGGTGAGCGGGGCCGCGATGATAATCCCAGCATTGAGGATGCTGAGCCAACAGGATCACTGAGAGTTTAGAATCAGCCTGAGCTCCAAGGTCAGTTCAAAGTCAGCCTGAATCTCTCTAGGACAAGCCTGTCTTTTAAATCTGTACTGAAGTTAATTGTTTAGCCTTGGAAAAGGTAAGATAGGTTAGGAAACTTCTCTCCAGTTATAGTAGTGAAACAAAAAGACGGTTCAGCCTCTTAGTGAACCTCCTGTCTCAGCCTCCCCAGAGACGGGATTACAGGCACGCACCATGAGGGTCAGATTCAGGGTCCAGGCCAGTGCGGCTTGCAGTACCGGAGACTGAACTTGGGTGCTTGCACTTGCCAGGCAAGTGCGTAGGCCACCAAGATATCTTCCCAACCTCATATGGTACAGTCTTAAAAACCCTGCAATTGACGACACTTATTTTTGCTGTGTCAAGTGTCTGGAACCTGGGTGAGAAGGCAGGCAACAGAGAAAGAAATCTACTCGGGAGCAAGAGCCAAAGTGATCCAATCCCGGGGTGGATTATGCTAATGAGGCTTCTACTGAGGCAAGCTCTGAGCTCCTGACTGCATATAAAGTCCAGAGGATACGCTTTTCTTCTGATCCTGGAAGTCTTCTGGGTTAAGTGGAGATTGCCGTGATCCATGCTGGAGGTGACTGTGGACACACAGTTCCATGAGGTCCAGTTCCATCATTTGGCCTCTGGTTTATGCCACTAGGAACCAGGAGGGGAGTATACACCTGCACTGAGTGATCTTGGTTTTGAGCTCAGTACCCAGGGTTAGTAGAACTTCCAGGCATAGTTTGATTGGGGTGGGGAGCAGTTAGGGGGGCCTGGTGTTTTGCAAGATTTCACTCTTAGTTTCTCATTTATATTTTATTGCGATATTAGGAAGTATTTGTCAGTAAATATGTACAGCATACATAGTTGTGAGCACCTTGCCTAATGGTAGAGGAAAATATATTCTATGGCTCATTTATACTTGTGAAACATTCCTTCATCTCTCTAGTTTAATAATTTGGCTTTTTCATGGAGGAGGAGACAGTCTCTGTATAGTTCAAACTGGCCTAAGGTCACTATATAGCCCAGTCTCACATAGAACACAGGGAAGCTTTCTTCCTCAGGCTCCCAAGAGCTGGGATCATAGATACATGCTGCCACACCCAGTAAATAACTTAAATTTTTAAGAAGAAATCATACTGCAGTGTAGATTTTCAAATCTATCTGTATTAGAGTTAGAGATGGCCTTTTTTCATCTTCTTTTTTTTCCTCCTCAGAGAATATTATCTTTTTGTGCTCCAAATTTAGTGTTGCATCCTGTTCCTAATTTCAATGAAATCATTTTTGGTCACGTTTCTTTCTTTTTTTTTTTTTTTTTTTTTTTTTTTTTTTTTTTTTTTTTTTTTTTTTTTTTTTTTTTTTTTTTTTTTTTTTTTCATTAGAGACTTTTGTTTCTTTTAGGTAATGGAATTGAATGCAGGGTTGTCTCACCAAACCAGTGCAAGCGTTTTTATTTTTAGGTGCGACTGAGTTCCATTCCATTGCATTGCAGTTCACCTTTGCTGGGATCACACACCTGGGCTGCCGCGCCCACCCTGGCTCAGAGCTACCACAGGCCAGAGAATGCTTTGTGTTTTTTGAATTTCAAAAAGTTTTGCCGTGTAGTTGCTAATTTCTCAAGTAGAACAGCTCCTTTAGGTTGTACGTTGTGATCCGGAGCCAAAAGAAGCGAGGAGAAGACCCAAGGAACGCAGCCTCAGAGGTCTCACTGAGATGTGTCTCTCCTGAAGTGAGCCCAAAACTCTAGAAGCGTCTCCTTTTTCTGTAGGTCATACAATAGAAGATTTACAGGGAGGAGAGGGGATAATCACCAACGTCTCAAGTAAGGGTGGAGACAACAATCAGAATAAGCTGTTACATCTTTTTAAATCCTAGTTTTCTGAAATCCCCAAGTACAGATTACAGCCCACCCTAAGCTTTCTTTATTGTTCTCTGCTTCGCTGAAATGCTAGTTTCTTATTTCTACACTCATAAGTTGCAGATTTTATTGAAAACAAATCATATGCTTTTCTGCTATTATGTTGAGTTAAGATCAGTAAATTCATGAATGCAGGGTTTGGTTTGTTGGTGAATTTGGAGATAAAATGCTCTGCCTTCTATTTTTTCCACTTACTGATTTCCCTTAGAATCCCAGTTTAGATGTCATGGTATGTGTTTTCCGGAATATCAAGGGCTATGCTACCTACTGTGTATATTTATGTATTTATGTTGAGACAGACAGGGTCTTGCTGTGTAGTCTAGGCCAGTTTGAGTCTCACTGAGTAGCCCAGATTGGCCTGCCACCTGTGATTTCTCCTTAGCCTCTTGAGTGCTGGGATTTCGGGCAATAGCCATGCTCAGTGTGTGTTCCATGGTATAAATCATGCTTAATTTTATCAAGGAGTTTTATGGCATCACTATATTTTCTTTTTTTTCAAATTGTGATGAAATACAGATGTAAGATGTGCAGTTCTGTATTACACAACTTCTAGCCATCTCTAATACAGACTTGTGTTGTGGTTACACAATGATAAGCGTATTACCAACAGAACACAGTGGCAAATAAAAATTTATTTCATGCACCAACCTACTGAACAACAAGGTATTTTAAGCACAGCCAGAGAGTTTACCTTAGCCAACAGGTGAGAAATTTTACTGTGCAAAGAGGGTTTTATACTTTCATGTAAATGGATGAATACTTGTATCTTGTAGACACCTAGAACTTTTCACACCATCGTGTATGGTCTCTCACTTTCGTGGTCTCTCACTTTCATGGTCTATTGCCTACGTAGAGGCGTTGTGGCTGTGTGGGTCCTGCCTAGCACCTTAAAATATTATCATAGAACAAGTTTTTCATCTTAGGGCAAGGAAATTTTATAGTCTAGTGTTATGGTTTATGTCTAATTGTCCCCCCAAAGCCTCATGATATCATAGGGCGGGGACTTCTAGAGTTTGAGACTTGACTCATGATCCACTGGGATTATGTGTTTTAGTACTGATGGGATTATGGGTCTGAGTACTTCTGGGATTAGGGCCTAGCCTAAGGCAGATAGGCTGAGGTGGAGAGGCAGAATGTAATATGAACAGAGACAAATAGACAGACTCTAGCTGTTGCTCTCTGATGCCCTGGTTGGTCGGTTACCTCTGTTGTGATTGTTGCTGTTCCGCCACCATGAACTGGATGCTTTCTGCCTTATTCCACTCAGCCTTGGGCCAGCCAAATATGGACTGAAACCTCCAGTAACTGTGAGCTAAGTAAACCTTTTCTTCCTTCATTTTGAGTGTTGGGTATTTGTCCCAGCAACGAATAAAAAGTAACTAAGACATCTAGTAAGATTATTACTGTCTGTCATGTTTGTATCAATGTAAAATTAAAAACTTATTAATTACAATCAGGGTCAGATGAGGCAGTGTATATGGTAGTCTCTCATCTATCACAGAGGTTATGTTCCAGACACTCTATAATAAGTGAAAATCAGTGAAATAGTGGTGTTATATTTATTTTAGTATTTATGTATATTTGAAGGCTTTATAAACTCTTCCCACACTCTTATAAGCCTTTTCCACACTTTTAAAAACACTTCTAATGTCTGTAACCTAAACTCATAAACTTTCTAAATTCATAAATTTATATAATTTTAACAACATACATAGCATATGGTATAGTATGTATTCATCTGCTAAAGAGATACATACTGTAAACTGCGTATTCTATTTACATTTAATATTCTTTTAATAGGTTATAATTAACATTTTTAATACTTTTATATGGTTAAAATTTTTCAGGCAAAGATCATTAAAACCATAACTACTGCACATATAAATATATATGCAATACTGTACACTACCACAAAATCCTGTGATATAGTAAAAGCCCCATGATAAATAATTTTGATTAATGTTTTTTAAAACTCAACAAAAAGTGAGTTCACAAGTGTTGAATCACAAAATAGTGAATACCTACTGTATTCAAGTTTCCTTGACCCAAGTATGTGGTTATTTCTCCACTATATATATGGTTTCTTAGTATATCCTGAAGGCTTCTTCATAAGTGAAATTCATTCAATGAATGTAAGCCATTCTGTATGTAGCTGACAAACTTGTTTTGGTGTATGTCCTTACTGCACGGGTACTGGTAGTGGCACAGGTATCTCTATATGGCCTCCTTGAGAAAGGGCTCAAGATGAAGTGTTGGGCACAGATTGAGGATAGGTTTGAATTCATCCTCGACAGGGGAGATTTCACCCATGTAGAGAGTGCACTGGTATTGTTCTTCACCTTCTGCAGGGAAACACAGAACTCAGAGGACAGGACCAACACCAATGGACCCCAACACTCTTTCAATGGAAAAGGTGAAGCTGATCTTAAGATGAGGCGGGATTCCATGATATGACATAAGTAGCAATGTGGAGTGAAGAGGGGAGCAGAGTCAGTTGGGCTTCAACTCTGAGGTGGGCTCTCCATCTCTGTCTGTGGGAGCACAGGCTTTCTACACAGCCGCTCTTTAGTTCCCAATGGCATGGAGTCCATCAGGATGGACAGAGCCTGGCATGACTGCTGAAAATCTCTAGCCCAGTCTGGGTGCAGTTTCGTCCTTAATCTTTTTCATTTCTTTATATCAGGAATAAAACTCATGACTTTGTGCTTGCCAGGCAGGTGCTTTGCTGCTGAGCTATTTCTCAGCCCCTTAACCTTCTCGAATTTCACTTTAATCTTTTCATATTTTTAAATTTAGAGGTTTAAATTCAGTTGTTTTTTTTTTGTGGACTGTAAAGTGAAATAATTTTAAATTGATTGTACTGCATCAAACACATCCAGAGTCTGGAGATCCATGTGTATTTTCCTTACTCCCAGGCCTCATCCCATCTGCTGAATTGAAACTGTGGCTCCCATCTGTTTTCTTTTTCTCAGATTGATAAGCTGAAGGAGACATGGGAAATGGTTGCCTCTGTGGAAGCTCTGCTATACTTTCCCCTGAAGCCACGAGAGGATCCTACAGTCCATTGTGTGTCAAATAGACAATGCCAGCCCTCAGTAGAACAGCCTCACACAACCTCACAGGACCTCAGAGACCTACAGGAGAGGTAGCTTCATTATCAGGGAGCATTGTGGGTTTGGTTTTGAGGTGTTCCCTAAAGGATGCAAGGGTCAGCTGTGGATTTCCTCTGAACACTGCCCCAGGGTTCTGCCTCTGTTCTCACCATCAGTAAGAATTTCAGAATTCAGTTGTATGTTCTGAGCTCCAGATAGATTTCACATGTTGCTGTAGCTTTGTATGTGTCTCGTAGTGGTTGTTGCTGTCACCCATGCTCATTTGGTTTTTACATATTGAACTTGATAAATATACTTAGAAGCTGTCAGCTTGGAGATAATGGCTGTGAGGAAGTGCAAAACTGGAGCAATTTTTATGCAAGGATGCAAATCTACTTTCACAGTGTGTAGAACAGATTGTGTTTAGTCAGGTAGCGTTATACTCTAGGAGCAAGCAGATGGTGAGAGAGGATTGTAGATTCAGTCATCAACAGTAAGAATATGAGAGAGGAGCGGGTGTCCCAGGGTGTCCAGGGAACTTCTCGTTTCTTTTTGGGAAAGTAAGCACATAAAGAATTTTGCTTGTATATCTAATGCCTTTTCTGTATTTTGACTAGGAAATCCAACATTTGGCCAATCAATAGGGCTGGCCAGAAGCCCCAGCCTAGATGGCAGATGCCAGGTCTGTGTACTCCTCACTGGGCTCAAGCATCTCTTGTGAAGAAGCATCAGAGGAGACATGTGAAGGTCCAAGGTTCTCCCCCAAGAACAGGAGGGTACCATGGTTAGTGGATGCCTGGGAGGGTGCGGAACCAAAGAGGCTTCCTGTACCCCTGAATGTGGGTTTCAGTGTGGCACCTATATGGGAACTAGTAGGCCTTTTCTTATCCAAGCCCCCTATGGCCTATGCTAGCCTTACCTTGATCACTGGGTCATTCAGAGGTTTTGAAGTTCAGCATCCATCCTTACTTAGTATGATGTTAAAACTCGTGTTTGTTCAATCCTCATAGTCTTCTTCAGCATTGTTGCTTACACACACCGAAGTCCCTCTTCCTTGAATATCTCTGTACAGGACTAGTGGCCAAGAACACAATCCCTTGAATCTGTGGATACCTCACAGCTGCAGGTCTAGGTCACTTCTCACATGGAACATCCAAGTGCCTTCAGATTTTGAAAATCTCTTGTGATTGCTACTGACTGATTGACCAGGCCCTCTGTTACCTACAGGTAAAATGCAAAGAGCACAAGATGCCCAATGAAGAGCTGGAATGGGATCCTTCCTTTCTAAGGTTGAGGCTCCAGTAAGGAGAAACACCACATGAATCCAAGTAAACCCCTGCAGCTTCACATTCCAGCACTCATTAGCAACGCAGGCAGGAAAAAGAATCAAAATCCAAGGTACAGACACTATGAGGCAGAGTACTAGAGCACTGGAACCCAAGACTCCGTGCCTACACTGCCACTCTCTCTGCACAGATATCACTAGCACTGTGAGGAAACTTCATGGACCTCAGGGCCCCTCCCTGACTTTGCTGCTGAGAGTCACTAGAGTGAAGGAGCTGTGCAGTGTCGTGGAATGCTGCCCGTGGCCGGCTGGGCAGCAGAGTTCCAATGGAAGGATGCAATGCTGAACGTCATAGAGAGGAGGGGGACCTTCTGGACATTGGAGCTGCTTATGAGACTGAGGTGGGAGAGAGCAGGCCAGGGCCATAATGGCTCAGGTGCCTCCAACTCTCCATGCAATGGCCAGAACCTGGATTCAGTGTTGCCTCCGCTGCCTGTCACCTGCGTGCCACGGTTGTGCCCCTTTCTGATGACGAACATCCTCCTGCAGGCAGGAGGAGGTGAAGGCAGGAGCTGAGCGCCCTTGCAAACCGCACCTCCCAGCCTTTCCCAGGTGAAGGAGTCCAGAACCTGTACAGAGCTCATGGAATCTTGTCCATTTCTGAGGGTAGATGGCCCAGGGGACCTTACAGGGGGTCTTTCTGGATCCCCTCACGCACCTTTCTTCTGTTCCCTTCAAGGGGGGATGTTGCTGAATCCTAGGCTGGCCCATGGGCGTCTTATTTCTCTTTTATAAGACTTAATTTGATTTTTTTCTTTTGACAAATTGCCCAGGAAGTGCTCTTAGAAGTATTTTAGTATATGTGCAACATATTTTATCAAATGTTGCCTTCTATCCTAAATCCAGCCTTGCATCTTTCATTAAAAGTTCTAAGCTGCCCTTAAAACTATCTTTGTCATTTATACACTGCTGGGAAAATACTTTGTCTCCTTGACCTTAACAGTAGACAACATGGTCAATACCAGTACAGAAGTATCTGACGAACAATTAATCAATTATTCATAAAAATTAGATTAGTATTGTATTGTTTCCTCTGGCTGCTTTTGAAGTGAAAATCATCCTCCATGTCCTGTGGCTGTTTCTTATGGTTGTTTCCATTTGTCTGATTCTTTTCCATCATGGCACTCTCAAACCCAGGGTCTTTGTACTAAGTTAAAAGCCCAATGCCTTTTAAATTTTTCTTTTTTTTTTTTTTTGGAGGCTGACCAGATAGCTCAGCACACTGAAGCACCTGCTTAGGCAGACTTCAGGGGCTGACGTTTTGATCCCTGGTGCCACAAGCCCTGTGGGCCCCACCCCTGGGTCATACTAAGACCACCATTGAGACTGGATGTGGTGGTACATGCCTGTAATCCCAGCTCCGGGGAGGCTGAAAACAGGCAGATCACTAGATGTTCAATCTGTGTGGTGAGACCCTGTTGACCCTGTACTAAAAATTAATTAATTAATTAATAATTTTCGTTTTTCATGTCAGGCCAACGTACCACCATAGTGTGACTTTGCTTTCTGACTATGGCCAAAGTATCTTCCTGAATCAGCTGGTCAGAGTGCTGGAGTTACACTTAGTTACTACCCTCGCTTTTGTGTGAAAATTAATTGCTATGTACATTCTCATTTTATAGGTTTGTCTTACATTTTTTTTCTAATTTGTTCTTTTCTAAAATATTTTTTTATTTTTTTTCTAATTTAATTTAATTTTGAAGAGTAAAAACAGAGCAAAAACAAATTGAATAAAAGAAACAGTAACATAACAACACATATGTTATAGATTTTCAAAATAGGAATAACTAATTAATAGTGGCTGTTACATTATCTATTTTCATCACCAAATCTACTGGTCAGGTCAACAATTATAGTTACTCAAGATTGGGCAAATATTTCAATAATAATGCTTGCTTTCAAGAAATCTTAAGTTTATTCCCTGTCTTTTAAAAAATTATTTTAGCTTTTTGTTTTGCTTGTCTTTTTGAGACATGGTCTCACTATGAAGTTCAGGTTGGCCTTGAGCTCACTTCTGTATCCCAGGCTGGTCTCAAACTCGCACTGATCCTCCTGTCTCAGCCTCCCAAGTGCTCGGATTGCAGGCGTGCGCCACTACACCTGGTTTTCCTATTTGTTGTGTCATTTCATAATATTTTTTCCTTAACTCATTTCCTCTTATATTTCCATCGAGACATGGTTGAATATGTCAGCTTTTTATGCAGTGAAATGGTAATCTCTGTTGGCTGACTAATGTGAGCTTCCCTCTCCCATAGAAACCTACTAGGCCAATGCTTGTCTTTGACTTCAAGAAGTGACAGGCTCTTAGTCCTTTCTTTGATAGCACTAATCCCATCAAGACACCTGATGTGAGCCCACTCTGACCTATACAGTTTAACAACAAAATATTTGAAAGGAGCATTTGTGGACCAGACAAAGGATGAGACTAGAATCACCTTGACTTCTGAAGTTCTCTTTCAAGAAATTCCAGGTCCCTTTTCTGAGCACCAAATCAAATGACCCCAGTTCTGTTGAGTTCTCTGATCTGCACGTACAAGTAAAATAGCCTCATGTGAATTCAAAGCACAGTCTAGCATCCCTCAGACCAACATGCCACCAAGACTGCAAGATCAGAATCCCAGGCACCAGGGAAAATGTCTGTTCCCATCCTGACTCATTCAAGAAAGGAAGCTGCACCTTTCCAATGCCCCAGTTGAAGACATAGTTACCTACTTGAGGGAATGTGCAGCTTTCCCAGCTGTCTGAAGGACCCCCAAGGTTAAAGCCCAGTGTGCAGACACTGGAAGCATAAAGCTGCAGCTTCTGCTCTACCCACCTTGCCCACATCCCCTGAAAGCCTGTACCCATGTGCCATGTTCCAGAATCTATATTCCAGTCAAAGTCCCATCAGCCTTGAGAAAACTAGCTCCCTGATATGGGATAAGGCCTGGCAGGAATTGAGGACTCAAGGATTTGTGCTTCTAACCTTACTGTGAAGTGTGCCCCTGCTAACCGGAGCTGTCACATATTAAATGAGAGCCAAGTTCTAGGTGCTCTGTATGAGGACCATCTGATTTCCTCCTCATCAGGATCAGTTCCTGTGAGTCAGACCTTCTCAACCATGGGAAGTCTCAGCACCAAGCCTCGGCTTACTTGGAAGGGACTAAAAGCCCAAAGGCTGAAAAGGGGCCATTAATACCTGTGTCTCAGGCATCGGTACTTCCTGAACTGTCATGTTTTGTAAATTTAGGAAGCTAAGAGATCATTAGAGATAAATTGTTGAAGTTTAGTGAATTAAGAGGTGAGAAAAACGTGGTTTATCAGTCTGTCTTATAAATTTCTTGGAATATTTGACCTAATTATATGGTATTTTGGGTTAAAATGAGCCAGTAAGATTATGCTATAATGTAAAGAGAAAGTACGCAATTCATAAATGTCTTGATAAATGAGTAAAGTATGGACAGCGCTGGAAAAGGGCATAGCTGAGCCACCGATAATGCCATAGCTCTGCAATCTCAGTTCTGTGGGATAATGTGGCAGAGGATTCCACATTTGAGCCCATGTTGAGAAACAGAGTCCTTCCTGAAAGATTGCATGGAAAAAAAAAGATCTGGAAATATATCTCCCCATGAAGGATCTTGGCTTTATCCCTAGTAGTGGAAACCAACCAACCAACCAACTAACAGAGTTCTGTCTAGTGAGAGAAAACTACAGAAATCTGCTTCTTTTTGATAGCTTTCTCTGGTGATTCTAAAATTTTTACTGTTTGGGCGTGTCTTAAATTTAACCTCCTCATCAAACTGAGGAAATGTGCAAAATTTTTCAGGTGTTTGATTTTTGGTGAGTTTGATTAAATATTTACACATTTAAGGTGTATACCCTGTAAGTGAGTGCAGACTATAGAAAAAGGCGATGACACAATCTACTTAAAGAATCTTATTTTATGTTACATCACACTGAGGTAAGTTCGTCTCAGTTTGTCTTCATGCGGTGACAGCAGGATCACCAAGGCCGGAGCTATCTCAATGGTTGAATGAATTGCGTAACATTTTCCATTATGAATGCCACACGGCAAATAACAGGTGTGTCATTACTTTTGTCATACTTCAGGCAAACACTCTCTATCTAATCTTAAGTTAAATTTAAACAATAAGGTTATATACATTTATCACTATAATTTTATTATTCAAAGTTACTATAAAATTATATCGGTTAATTTGTTTTGTTATGAATAAAATTTTCTGCACTCTGACATGTTGTAGTGGTGATTTTGTTTTCTGACCACATTTTCTCTTTTTATAGAATGACTAATGGATTCGATTGTGTTCTTGTCAATTTGAGATAGAGGAACAATAAAACATCCTGCTTTATTGCATTAAATGAGCTTTTGCAAGGTCTCAATAATCACCGTTACTTCAATGATTTACTAAGTGTGAAGGATATTTCATAATACCTACAGGAGTTGTGATAGATATACCTCGCAGTATTTTTTTTATCATAGAGTTTGGCCTGCATTGTAGGCAGTGGTACCTGGGAGAGTGTCCAGCTGCTGGTGTTTCCTGGCTCAGTGCCCTGAAAGCCATTTACATTTCATGGGTGCCTAGAACTCTGCACCTGAGTTTAGCACCACCTTGAGATCCCTGCACCTGTTTGCTGCTGTTATCACAGGCCCTAGGCTGTGTCTTGGTGGAGAGGACACGTGACATCGTGATGCAATGAAAAACAGACTTCAGATTATAGTTAAACAACCTGAGCTTATGTACAGCGTCTCCTTTTCCTCCTGCACCCCATTTTCACTATGCTGCCTTACTGATATCTTGTGTAGGGTCTATTGCAATGGCTGGTTAACTTTCACTTTACCCACCTGAGTACTGGTTGTCCTAGGGTCCTAGGTGGGCATCTTGGGGCACTCTGTGAGAGGTCATTGCTCTATATCACTCATTGTGAGTGATTTCTGGCTATTGAATGGAGTACAGTTTTTTGTTTTTCTATATTACCTTTCCCTATTTTATTTCCTTCTTTCTCTTTTCAGCTCTTTTATTTCTTTAATTTTTTTCTATACTTAGGACAGGGTCTACAGGGTCTCATCACTTAGATCAGACTTGTAGTGATCTGTCTGTGTTCAGCCTCCCAAGAGCTGGGATTATAGGTGTGTGCCACCACACCCAGTCTCAATCACCATCTCAGCATGCCCTGTGGACAGAGCCAGCATAGCATGCGGGGAATCAAATCCCAGCCTCTGCGGTCTGCCTAAGCAGGTGCTTTAGTCTGCTGAGCTATCAGACCAGCCCTTACTTCCTTTCATTAATTAGAGTTTGGATTTTTGAACATTATAATAAAAATATAATTCTCAAAATCACATCACCCAGAATCTGTCCAAATTGCCTGATTTTTGTTTACTTCATTGCTACTTGGATTTTGTTCTTTATGTTCTGTATTCCATTATTATTTTCTTGGGTCCTAAAACTGAGGTCTTCTGAGATCTTCATGTCATTTATCTGAACTTATGCATGCATGGTGACCTCAATTTTACTAAGTATTCAAATCCTTTTAAATATTGTAAACATAAAATGGTTATCTGAAAAGAGAAATAAGGGCTACAAGTAGGTGGAGAAAGAGAGACACAGGATCGTTAAAGCCCACAGACGTGGCTTCGATCCGGTGATCCTGGAACTGGGCTCCAGACTCTGTAAGTCCCTCTATGTCTAAGAGGACAAATGACTATTTGGGAAATTACTATAGAGTTTTAACACATGACATGACCTGATTCCATGGCTTGATATATCTGGTAAATCAAAAAAGTAGAGAGGTATAAAGGCGTGAGTACTTGACTGAAAAGCCAACCTCCAAGGGAAGTCATGTTAGCCTGACAGAAGACCCAGCCAGTGAGAGGAAAAAATGCAGTATTTTAAAAAATAAATTAAAATGTATCATTAGATTTAAAAAGGAGGTCCAAATTACCACCCATTCCCAACACATAGATGGTGAGCAAATTGTGGATGAAAAATTCAAAGTTATAATTAATGTCTGAAGGAAAACGAAGGATATTGGCTTGGAATGGAAGTCTTATAATAAAAATACTTTCAATGACATAAAATTATTCATCCAGGAAGAAAATTCAAATATTTTTTGGAAAAATCAGAGCATCTCTTGTGTTGCATGTCCTGCAAGTACTTTGGGAAATGACAACATACCTAAGGCTGAAGACGTGTAAACTGAGGATTTGAATTCTACCAGAAATTCATGTTAGTATCTTCTAGTGTTCTGAAACATTATCAGGCCAGTGCTTATCATAACACCCCAAATCAACAACTCTCACAAGATGTACTAATCTGTTCTTGTTTACATGAGATAAACACTTTTTTAAAATTACTTTTAATAAGAAATAACAATGTGGGACTGGGGAAATAGCTCAGTAGAATAAATAACAATGCAACGCTTTCAAAACACGTTAGTAGTACATTCCCAATAATTGATGCAATCAATTATTATTGTCCATGTAGTAGTTATTTGGAGCACAAGATGGAGACATGATAATTTTTGTAATCATTATTGCTATAAAAATTTCTTCTCCTTGAACTAAGAGAGAAAGTAGTTGTACACACAGTCCAAGGGCTTGGTACATTGCAAAGAAAAGAGAGCTATTCAGATCACAGTTCTGGAGATTCAAGAACATGATACCAGGGTCTACTAACCTGATGAAGACCTTATGAAACATAATTCATGGAGAGGGGGGCAGGGAAGCATGCCCAGAGGAGATCACATGAGGAGACGGGAAGCAGAGAACTGTCACATCGGAATTTACTTTTAGGAAGCCCATTGTTGTGAAAATCTGGGAACGGCATGAATCCCATCCAAGGGGGATTACTGAATGGGTTAAAATAGTAGTTTGGGCACCTCTATCAAAGTTTGCACCATGCATATATCTTCCTGCCAGAGACATCTTACAATGCACGACAGCTTTGGGCTAAAATATCTTTCTCTTACTCCATCGCTCTTTCTTCATTTTCTGGGACAAGTTCTCTCTTTGTAGTACAGTCTGGCCAAGAAGTCACTGTGTAGTCCAGGCTGTCCACCATACAACAATCTTCCTGCTTCAGCTTCCTCAGTGCTGGAATTACAGGTGGTCCACCACACCATGCTTGAGGAAAAATATCTCAAATCACGTGGATAGTACAAGGCATGCCCATTAAAATAAGAAAATCAAATATACTACTTTTTAATGATGCAGTTAAATCATATCACCAACATTACTGGAAGCACAAAATGTCAAAACATATGGAATTTATAAAAAGCAACTATATGAGACTTCATAACGAATGATAACTTGTGTAAAGTACAAGGGATGAAAGTGGTCTTTCCTATTAAATGTCACAATAATAGTCACTCTTGGTGTTAGTGGTACAGGACTACCCATCTTAGAGTCTAACAGTATTGCTTTTCTCTAGAAGGGCAGAGTACAAATATGTGTCAGCTTATGGAATTCAGTGTAGCACTACAGATCTGACTTATGAATAAAAATGTTTTAAAGATATAGTAGAGGAATTTAACAGGCAGTGGTTTAACAGAAAATATGAGTATTCAAGGTCATAATTACCAAGGGGTTTATTAAAAATTAAGTATCTCTATACGCTGATTAGTCTTTATAAAGATTAAAGTGGCTAGTAATGAAGCACGTGTTCTGAGGGTAAAATACTTGCTTCACACATTCATGAGTGAATCATGTTTTTAGTTCTAGCCAGGAAAAATGTAACATTGTGGAAATAAATTAATACTGTAGGAATCAGCGAACAAAATACAGCAGGAGTTATAGTCACAAGCTAAGTTGATTATACTTCAAATATGTTCATTATCATATGAGATTTAGAAGACTAAGTGAAATATTGTTAGAGTACGCTCAATCACATCTATCTTAGAGCGGAAACAGCTAAGACAGAAACCTAAGAGTACATAAAAATAAATGTCTTATATGTTGTCAAATTAATTGACAAGGATTTATAAAATGTACACTGCCTGTTAAAACAGCTTGCCTTTGTTGTAGCTAGCATTACATTTAAATAGAAAATGCATGTTTGTTATAGAGAATTTTCCGGAATTATTCTTGAGGCATAATGAGCACAGTGCAAGTAGTGTGTACATACACATGCTCATGCCTCCAAGTACACGACTGAATATGCACACACAAATATCTATGATCCGAGCATAGTGGTACAAGTACGTTCATGTGGTACGAGTGTACCATGTCTTACAATTTTGTGGGATGACTGTGCGAACAAGTAGTAGTTGTAGAGTCCTTAAATCTACCCATTCCTCATATGAACAGGGGCTTTTCTATTCCGTATGGCAGCAGGGCAGTGGATGCATACACTGGAGTCACGACTCAGGAGCAGAAAGGGGCAAACAGTTGGGAAAAACCCAGCGACTATTGCAGATATGTTCACCACAAACCAGCTGGGGTTATAAATAAACAACAACCAAACTTGAAAGATGCAGGAAAGTGTATAAAAACAGACATAAGTGCTGACCAGAAGAAGAATGGTTTTGGTTGCTCTAGACTCAGGAGAAGATCTGGGAATGATGTTAGTCCTACGGATGTGTCGCATCTGCTGCTTGTGCCTGTGCAGGATGGAAACCATGGAGGTGCTCGACCAGAGCATGAGCCCCACACACAAGACGTCAGGGAAGGCCAGCAGGGCTGCGTGTAGTAACTCTGTGGCTTTGTCCTGACGAATCCTGGAACAGTAGCCATGATATTTGAGGTTTGTAATATTTTTCTTGCTCAGAGTACCAGTAGTATACACGGGAAAAAGAACATTTACGAGGCTGCACAAAGCCCAGATCAGGCACAAGGAGGTGCCAACATACTTGGGAGCCTCCACTTTAAGCTTTGCCCACATGGAGTCCCTGGGGCTGATGGTGATGGCTTGGAAGACACTCAGCATACAGATGCTGCCAATGGACCCACCCCTGCTTATTCTGTGCAGATAGAACAGTAGTTTGCATCCCACGTAACTAAGGGAAAGTTTCCAGCCTAAAGCTGCCATGGTCTGAGGTACTCCTCTACCCAGGAGAGTTAAGAGGTTGGCTCCAATCAAGTGTTTAAGAGCCCAAACCCCACCGCTGGGAGCTGAGCCTGCGCACCCGCTGCGGCCCAAGCTCCAGCACTGAACCCATCAAATAGCCCGTTTGGCAATCGTTCCGGTCCACGAGCCTACCAGGACTACTCAATCCCAAAGCTCCACCTCCACCTACAGACCACATCCCCCAGGATTCACAAAAGCTAGCAGCCAGAGCCCCAACACA
>PVJA010008293.1:0-64910 GCA_004027025.1 Myocastor coypus
CCTTATCTCTTCCAGCTCTTTGAGCCCACGGAATGTGGAAATGGATATGTGGAACCTGGGGAGGAATGCGATTGTGGTTTCCATGTGGTAGGTATAAAAGGCTTGCTCCACCTTCAGTAAACCCTTCATCACAGGCAACAGAAGTAGCTCTAGTGAGAGGCCCGTGGTGCTGTTCCTTGTGGTCTCCCTGCCTTTTTTTCTCATCTCTCTGGTTAGTGCTTTAGCCCAGTTCAGACAAGATACAGTTAGTCCTATCTTTATGGCCTTGTCTGCAAAAGTCTGTTGGATTGTTCTAATCAAATTCTCTCCCTCTTACAAATTCTCATGACACATTTTTTCCATGCTGTGTATTATTTTTGCCTCCTTAAAACTAAATTGGGTATTAAGTAGGTAGTACAGTTTACAGGGTGGGGAGCACTTATTATGAAATAAGCCTGCTGTTTCATAGAAATTCCCATCCCACATCATACTTTGTTGAGAAATGTGGTAAAAAAAAAAAAAAGGAGTCTTCCCTTGTTTAAAATGACTAATTCATTCCTAATATATTTACTTACTATATGAGTGTGTTCTTCTGAACTTTGTGTCATATGTGTATAGTATGTCAAGTGAACAGTGGGTGAGGCCCCTGGCTTACCCTCCTGTAATTTTTTCTCTAGGAATGCTATGGATTATGCTGTAAGAAGTGCTCTCTGTCAAATGGGGCCCACTGCAGCGATGGGCCTTGCTGTAACAATACCTCATGCCTTGTGAGTTCCCTGACACTTTCATCTTTCTTTTTAGTTGACAGATTAGCCAAATACCTCAGTATACAAATGGAGCATTTGAGTAGCTTATCAGAATTTTATGTGTATTGGCCTGGTAATTTTGGGGAATCAATAATTTCGCCCAAGATCTGTAGACCTTATTTCTTTTTTTTGTTATTTAACACCCCCAACTTCATCCTACAGTGCCTCCTTAAGGAAATATATTGTGTAGATGCCAAAACAAACACTGAGAGTTGCTCTGTTAACACAGAATCAAATTAAGTTGTCGAAGAGGAACGATTTTTATAATTTTTGTTAACAAAATGATCTGCTTGGAACGTTCTTTTTCAAAATTCACTCTAGACCCTAAGCTAGTACCCATAGTTGCTGTCTGAGTCCTCTAGAAATCAGGAAAGCTCGATGAGGGTGGAATTGTGTATGTTCTCCCATACTTACATACACAGTCTGTGTATGTGGTGACACAGCTTCAGTGACTCCCAGTTAGTTGTTTTTTTTTCAGGACCAGGGTTTGAACTCACAACCTTGCACTTGCCAGGCAGGCACTTGTGCCACAGAGCATCTCTTAGGCACCTCCAGTTAGTTTTTTGTTTTTTAATTTAATTTTTTTGTCTTTTTGAGACAGGGTCTCACTATGCAGTTCAGGCTGACCTTGAACTCACTTTTGTAGCCCAGGCTGGTCTCGAACTCACACCGATCCTCCTGCCTCAGCCTCCCAAGTGCTGGGATTACAGGCATGTGCCACCACGCCCGGCACCTCCAGTTAGTTTTAAAAAGTCATTTTTAATGTTTTTCTCATACAGAAGACCTGTGAGGATCCTTAAAGTTATAAAACTGCATGATTTTATTATATTTCCGTACTAGGGCCATTACACATTAGGATATCCTACAAGCCCAGCATAGTTGGTTGTTGCTCTTGTCCCTTAGAAGATTAGGAGTTGCCTGAAGCTTTAGTCTTCTACCCACCCCCTCTCCAGAGAAGCAAAATACTTTGCATATCATAGACAATCACTAACATCACTGTAGGTGATTTATATGAACTCATTGCCATTTTGCTGTGTCTGTTTAGCTAAGGCAAAATTAATATTTATGCTAATGGATAGTGAAGGCTGTGTTTGCATATCAGCTCTTCAGAGAGATCTTAGACGCTCATATTGCACTGTTTTGCCTCTTAGTCTTACAGCAAACCAGTATTTCTTCTTTACCTAATTCCCTCCACATCAGAATTATTTTAAAATACTACGCAGAGACAGTGGGCTTTGGAACCTGACACTTCATACCTGAACTGATGGTTCATCTTTAGTGTAGTAGGTAGCCGATGGGGCCTTGTTTCTGTTCCACTCCTTTTTCTTTAATTCATGAAAGGGTTTGGTGATGGTTATGAGAAAATATCTGGATGGTTGAGGACACAAGAATCACAACTTTTGAAATTTTATTTGATACTAACTCCTAATGTTGAGTTTACATTTGCAGTTTCAGCCACGAGGGTATGAATGCCGGGATGCTGTGAACGGGTGTGATATTACTGAATATTGTACTGGAGACTCTGGCCAGGTATGACAAACTATGTTTTAGGTAATACATTGCTATGGCTTGTGTATAGGTGTCCCCCACAAAGCCTCATGCAGTCATGGGGAAGCTTCTAGAGTTTGTGATTGATTATTGTGAGTGTGGGTGCTACACCTGCCCTGGGGCAGGTGATTTGCATTTCAATATAAGGAAGGAAGAGAAGTTAGCTGCTTGAGCTGCTGCTACCTCTCCCTTTGCTCTTGTTTTTCACTGCTGCCATGAAAGGTTATACTTTCTGCCTTGGAGCCAGCTAAGTGTGGCCTGAAACCTCCAGTAACTGAGCTAAATAAACCTTTCCTTCATTCAATTTGGGTGTTGGGTATTTGTCCCAGCAACAAGAGAAGAATAACTAAGACATATATTGTCCACATTTTAAAGCTGTCAATGTGGATCAGATGCGTGAACATCCTTTGATTTTTTTTGTATGTGTTATTCTACCTCTTTGACATTATGTTACTGTAAAAAAAATTTGGTATGCTGTTTTGGGACCTACATCCTGTTTTTATACCCTTCATAAACAGTTCCTTTAAAAATATGTGTATATATATGAATATGTATATATGCATGTATGTATATGTATATACACACACACCTTTTTATTAGTAGATGTATGCAGTACATAATGATTACCTTCATCACAGGATGTGTACATGTACATAACACATCGTCTTAATTCTGTTTTGTTGCTGTAGTGCCCACCCACTTCCTCCCTCCCTCCAACTTTTCTTTTTTTGTTAATTGATTTTTTTTCTTAGCCCCAGCCTGGTAAATAGCACATTCACGTTAATGGAGCTCTAGTGGACTGTTTTTGAGGCATTTTAAAGCTACAAGCTCTCTCAACAGAGCATGAGTGGGAGAACAGTGCAGAAAAGAAAGAACAAGCTGCTCTGCCCTGGTTGAAGTAGGCTGGAAGCAGGGGCCCTGCCTCTGCTTTCTGTGCTGTCTGTGTCCCTGACCTAGCACTGGCTTTGTGACCTCTGAGCTTTGACATCATTTTCTGTCCATTAAAATTGCTATAATGTTTCAATTAGTGTTGCCTTCTAGAATTCTTTCTTCTTGTAATTTTATGTCCTTATTTATAGCTCATCAAGGTTTTGTTTTCCAAATAAAATTTGTGGGATTGTGTGTCAAAAAACTTCTGAAAATGCTAGGATGCAAGGGGGAGGGAAGGAGATTTATAAGGCCATGTTTGTATGGGACTTACATTCTGCCTAGTTCAGCAAGGCAAATAAACAAAACTGTGAGTCAAATGAGGGCAGGAGAAAGGGGCCCAGGTCGAGGCATTCTGTGCATCTGCCTGGAGGAAGCACCCCTCTGCTAGAGACATGAGAGGACCCTAACCAGGAAGCAGTGGGTGCAGAGGCTTGATTCCTCCAGGAAAAGAGGTTCCAAAAAGAGTTCAAGAGATCAGGGCAGGTAGGAACTTGTAGGTCATGGTAGGAATTATGTGCGTCATTCTACCTTCATTTACATTTTGATATTACTTTGAAAGCAGTCCCCTAAGAGCTGCCTAGTATGCCTGAGGTCCTGATTCAATCCCCAACACTGAAAAAACAAGAAGCATTTTCATATACAATTACACAGTTTTTACAAATATCCTTTTCTTGATCCTATGAAAATCTGTCCCATGGATTTATTAGTTGATGTATACCTAATGGTGGATATTTAGAGTTTTAACAGTTTTTCATATTAGTATTGAAATGAGTATCTTTGTGCATTTTTATAAATGTTTATTAGTGTTAACCTTACTGAGGATTTTTTTTTTTTTTGGTATCAGGAATCAAACTCAGGACCTTGTGCTTGCCATGCAGGCGCTGAGCTGCCAAGCTATGCTCCAGGTCTTAACTTTACTTCTTAAATATATAAACAAGAGCTTTTTTTTCTTTTGCAATTTTTCTATAATGTAATGATGGAGTATAAGAATTGTGGGTTGTGCCTTTCATGACAGGTATGCTGACAATTTTGACATACTGTTTCACTGAGTTATATTTTTACATTTTTAGTTTTGTATAATACTACTATTTTTATAACCAGCATGCAGAGTTTTAATTCTCTGTGTTTGGTCCTTTTAGAGTTTTGTTTTTTTTTTTACTTTATTTTTTGACTCCTAAATTGCTTTGGAGTTTATCAGAAATCAGGCTTTTATAGTAGAAGTTCTTTGTTCATTCTATTTTATTGTTAAAGAAAAATATATTTTTCTTTTTAATCTCATGTGTGAGAATTATACTGCTAATTTCTTAGCAGTATATTAGCATAGAATTTTCTCTTACAAATAAAAATTTTTTAAAGGTATGTTACCCTGTTTTTGTTTTTGTTTGTGCTATTTGTTTTGCCTTTTGTTTTTCACTCTTTAAAATGAACTTAAATTTAAAACAAAATTAAAGATGATCAGAATGAATACAAAATAAATAATGGGAATAAATCTTTCAATATTATCTAAATGTTTTGTAACAAAGTGAACTTCGAATGCAATTAATACTTTTTTTTAAAAATATAGAAGCTAAGAATCTATGTCTCTAGGCAGTACTTCGAATTTGTTTTACTATGTTTTTGTTTGATAGCATTTACTAATGTTCTTGAGCCACTTAAATTCACATTTATGGAGACTGGAGAGATAGCTTAGCAGTCCAAGTGCCTGCCTGCAAGTGCAAGGGCTCAGATTTGGTTCCCAGTACCACATACTGTACCGGCCCTGAAACTGGACATGGTGGTGCGCACCTGTAATCTCAGTGCTGGGGAGGCTGAGACAGGAGGAGCATTATGAATCTGAGCTACATAGCAAGACCCTACACCAACAGACAAATAAATTAATGAAAGATTTAAAAATTCCCATTTATGGCAGAATAAATAATACTTGTAACGAAGAGGAACTTTTGGCAAAAAGTATAGGGTTGTTTGACAAGTGTGGAAAGTAGATTTTGCTAGTACTGTGAAATATGTCACCTAAATGTAGTGTGTCACTAGGTGCTTCTATGCTGTTGAAACCTCCCTCCAAAATAGGGACAGAATGACACAAACGTACAGAATCCAGAGCTCTATGGACAGGCAGGACAAAAAGCTCGGATCTATAGTTCTTCTGTTGTAAGTCTTGAGAATATATGAAACTCCATAAGTTAATAAATGTTTCAGTGATAAGCAACTGTCTCTTTTTCATCTAAACCAAAGACACATTGATTAGGAAGCTTATCGCACAAGGCTACAGCAATTTATCATAAAGGCTTTTTTTTATTGGTGAGGAATTCCACAGGTTTTTTTTTCCTTGAAGCATTCTGAAAGCGAAGATGACACCTTAATTTTAGACGCTGAAGCATCTACTAGTGGCATCATTTTTGTTTGCATTCCTGTTCACTTGTGGGTGCATTAGTTTTAGAGGAAGTGGTTAATGAATGAGAGTTGATTAATGAGATAATGAGTGTGTTGTGAGTGAGTGTGTACCGAGGCTGGATATGGCATCCGCCTCTGCAGTTGTGCCCTTGCCCCAGTATTTTGGGTTTCAGTGCCAGTGATTGCATCCTTCGAATATTTACAGAAAGGTTCAGTGAAAGCTATGGAGAACGAGGCCTGTATGAGCTTCAGTTATTCTTTAAATCGCACAGAGCTCCAGAGCGTTCTGTCTTACTAGGTTACTGCTCCTTAGGAATGCTGAATTAGTTTGATTGCCTTTCTGTAACGAACTTGATGTACCGCCTGAAATGCACAGGATTGAATAAGCTAATTGCGTTCATGGGTGGTGCATTTGTTCTCTCAGCCACCCAGTGGTAATTGAGAGGCTGCGGCTGTTGCAGCAGTGAGAGAAACGCTCACGAGAGACTGAACGCATGGGGACAGAGAAGCTTTATCGAAACCTGCCGACTGATATTCTGAAGTTGAGTCAGGGAAACAAAATGCGGGCATGGCTTGAACTTTCAGATTCTGTAATTTTCAAGTTTCCATAACAACTTTCACCAGCTTATCTCATTCTCAGGAATTTTACAGAAATGCATGAGGCTTACATTTCCCAGATGCTGTGGACCCTCTGCTGGCCATGGGACATTGTGGTTTAACATTTACCCTACTTCTCAATATGTTTTAACTATTTGTTCTTATCTTTATGACCTTGTTTTTCTCTCAGTGGGTTTAGGGCTAGCTACATGGAGGGGTGGGGAGTTATCTCCAGCTAAGGGAATTTAAGTGACTTTTTAAAAGGAGTTACAAAAGAAAATGCAGTCTCTTTTGCCCCATTGCCACATGTCTTGGGTGCCAAGAAGGTGGCAGGGAACAAAACACACAGTCCTGCCAATGGGGAGCTCACATGATGATGGGAACAACAGTACACAAATAAGCAAAATGTATGAATTGTCACTGGCTATGGAAGGAAATAAAATGCAACAGAGAAAGCCAGAGGAGGGAGATGAGGTTTTTTAAGAGCTGGCTAGGGAAGGCCTCTTTGAAGTGATGAGATTTCAGCCAAGCTGCTGAAGTGAGGATGGCTTGAGCCTCGTGAAAATCCTGGGTGAGACAGAAGTAACAGCAAAGACCAAGCCTGTGGTTTGGCTGCAGGCCTACAGGTCATGAAGTGCATGGGAGAGGGGCAGGGAATGAGATCAGACAGGGCCAGGTGGAGAGGGCTGATCATGGGGGAAGACGAGCAGAGGCCGGTGAGCAAGTTGGGCAGTCACTGGAAGGTTCTGATTGGAGAAGCAGCGTGATCTGGTATTTGTATTTCTTAAAGGGTCACTCCAGTGATACCCTGGACCATTAGAAGAGTGGAGGGGAAGAGGGTCAGGTAGGAGGCTGCCAGCTTCCTGGAGTCCAGGTAGAAACTATGGCGGCCTGGACAGGAGCTTAGCAGTGGAGATGAGGTAGTCCAATTTGGGGTACTTAGAAGCTACAGGGACACATGTGTATATTTTCTCCTTTTGTGTTTTGAATACTATAGCAGGAGCCATTGCACTAACTTTGTTTCAGCTCTCTTAAATGTGTAGAAAGTTTAGCTCTACTTATTCAGAGTAACTTTTGGGGAAAAAAGTGAAGTATACTTTTAAAATTAATTTGATTAGAGAGGAGGAAGAGGAAAGGACAAAGGGGTGATGGGGCAGTTAAAAATGATCCAACTATATGATATGCATGTGTAAATCTGACAGAATTAACCCAGTTAAACCCATTGGTCTGTATAACCAATATGCACCTATAAAAATATTTAAGAAATGAGTTGGTAAGTGGATCTGTAAAAAGAAATAGTCACATCACACATTGTTCTGGTAACAAGTCTGCTTTGAAGGATCAGAAACGTCAGGGCTATTATAGCAATTACAGTGAGTTGAAAAGCTGAGTGTTTTTTCTGTTTCAGAAAAGCAGCCCGTAGGTGAGTGTCATGGTTTGAAATGCAGATTTGACATTTTCATGGAGCTTAGCAAGGTCTCATAAATTGATTCTTGAATAGGTCCACTCCTACATAACAATCTAACTCGTTTCTGTCGCTGTCCATTGTACTCCCTTCTAGTTTTTATCTCTGTAGGCAAGTGAATATAGTTTGTTATCTTAGTGTATCTGGTGGCAAATAAAAAAATGTAAGCATCCTTTGCGTGGATCTAATTTATTAATGTCTATCAATGATAGAATTCACTTGGAAAACTTAGTACAAGAGTTTGCGTACGTTGTTCTAAATGTTTCAAATTGTATATTTGCTCACATTTCTTCTCATTTTTATATTTTGGGTGCCTTATATGGAGGCCCTGGACACACTGTATATTAACTGAAAATGTAATTTTTTTCAGTGCCCACCAAATCTTCATAAACAAGATGGATATGCCTGCAATCAAAATCAGGTATTCTAGGCTTCACATTTTTATTTTTTTATTTTTTATTTTTTGTCTTTTTGAGACAGGGTCTCGCTATGCAGTTGAGGCTGGTCCTGAGCTCACTTTTGTAGCCCAGGCTGGTCTCGAACTCGCACCAATCCTCCTGCCTCAGCCTCCCGAGTGCTGGGATTACAGGCGTGAGCCACCATGCCCGGCTAGGCTTCACATTTTTAATTAATTAAAAAAATTAGTTGGAACTTTCTTTTTCTTGTTGATTAGTGTAATTTTGGAGAGAAATTGCTCAAGTAAATTTTTGCATTGTGGTTCTCAGAGTTGTTTTATGTCATACCAATTATTAAAGACACTTAACTCACATGACAAATTGTCCAGAATGAGGGCAAAGAAAAAAGAAATGGTAGTTACACAACTCAGAACCTAATTTACTGAGCTGTGGCCATCTGTAAATAAATATAGCCATTGCTTCTCAGCCTTCTGAGATCAAGTGTATCTGTTTGTTTCCATTTAAAGAAGTTTAATCTGTCTCTTGTGGAACAATATACCAATCTACTGTAACATTTTTTAAAATCACCTCAATATTTACATTTATGAGAAGCTAAGAATCACTTTAGTATCCTTCACAGAAATGTGTCATGTTTTGCTTTCCACGGAAATTTAACATTGTAGGTCATTACTTTGGCATTAGAGATCTGTTCTCCGAGACCCATTCTGAGTTTCAAAGTTTAACTTTGTGGTATCTTATGTGTCTATTAAGATCACGATTCTTACTGGTCACTATGAAAGCAGGAGTGTAGAGTGAAAAAGTGTTCCTACCTCAACCAGAGGGAGACCTTAAACATGGTCGAAATTTTAAGTAAAGCTGTGTTGATCACACATGCCTGACTCCATGTGTGTGCTCTCGTTCCCAGGGCCGCTGCTACAATGGCGAGTGCAAGACCAGGGACAACCAGTGCCAGTACATCTGGGGCACAAGTAGGTGGCGCCTTCCTCCTTGATGATTACGTGTTCTGGCTCCTCTGCCTCGTGTTGCTCTTTCAGCCTCTGTGATAGAAATGCAGAGCTTAGAGTGAATAAAGAGATTGAGAAAAGAGTGAGACTAAGGACAACTGTGTGCAAGAGCTCCAGGGCCTGCTATGCCAGCCCTGTTCCCAGGGCATGCTGAGACAGCAAATGAGACTGGGCATGGTGGCGCATACCTGTAATCCCAGCTCTTGGGAGGCTGTAAACAGGTGGATCACTACAAGTCCGATCTAGTAGTGAGACCCTGAACACCCTGTAGATCCTTCCCTAAAATACAAAGCAAAACAAAACACAGGTGGGACGCTTGAGACACAGGTCTGCCATGCTGCTAAAGCTGGGTGCCCTCAAAGGGAGAGAAAGGAAGAAAGCATACCCAAACAAAGAGGTCTGGCATAAGCCATGTTTGGCAAATGTCATTGTGAAATTTACATTCTACTCTTTAGTTTTGATAGGAGAAAGATAATTGAAAGCTATATTGTATTTTTAAAAGGTTTAAATACCAAAACCTAAGTACCAATATAAAATCTCAGTGGGCTAAGACTTCATAACTAATCTTCTAAAATTAATATGAAACAGGATTAATAATATTGCTAAGTGTTCTGTGTGCCACTTCACTGGCTCTTCTTGATCATGAGCTTTGCAACTGCCCATCCTTAAACCCACTCATAAAAATTGGCAAGAAATTTGATTCTCACATTAAAAATAGTGTATTGGAGCCTTTTTTAATTAGTTCACAAGAGCTATTTGTTAAATTTCCAGGATTTGCTAAGCCAGTGTACATCATATTGACAGCTCAAATTAGCCCTGTGGTATTTATGTCATAGAAATTGGTATATGCTATGTGTCATGATTTTTCCCCAGAGAACCAGTTACTAAAACATTCAGTGGCATCTTACTGGTTGTGGATAACAGAAAAAAAATAAAATTAATTGTTTTCTCTTGCCCGTCTCCTAAAGAGGCTGCAGGGTCTGACAAGTTCTGCTACGAAAAGCTGAACACAGAAGGCACAGAGAAGGGAAACTGCGGGAAGGATGGAGACCGATGGATCCAGTGCAGCAAACAGTGAGTGGGAAGCCTGGATGCAAATGCAGAAAGAGCCCAAATAAAGCCTGCCTCTATTTTTTTTTAAAATGTATTTGCTACAGGGTCTCACTATGTAGCTCAGACTTATAGTGATCCTCTTGTTTTCAGCCTCCTCAGTGCTGAAATTACAGACTTAAGCCACCATGCCCAGATTCTGTGGCTGGCTCAGCTCGCCCGGGGGTGGAGCTGGTGTAGCAGGTGGTTCCAGGGATTGAACTGAGATCCTTGTGCTTGCCTACACAGGTGCTTAGTCTGCTGAGCTATTGCTTGTCTTTTATAAATGCTCAGCTATTCACAAATTTAATGTATATTTTAAGAATATTTTGGCATATGTAGAGTCAAATGGTAACAGACTAAATTGTCATCTTTTCTGGAGAAGTCAGAAAATTTATCATATACTATATGTCACTTGATTCTTCTTTTAAAGAAATATTTGGCCCAAATTTTATAAATGAATATTACACTTTATTTCTCTGCTTTTGCTAGAATATATGGCTTATCAATGTACTTTTTTTTTTTTTTTTGTGGGACCTGGGTTCGAACTCACAACCTTGCTCTTGGCAGGCAGGCAGTTGTGCTACGGACCTATCTCCCCAGCCCCTTCAATGTACTTTTTTTAATAGAGTTTATAAAGCAAATTATGTAGACAGTGGATACTTGGGGGATTCCTCCAAGCAAAATAATAATACACTGTATTAGCCACTTCTTTTGTCGCTAGGACAATTTAAAGGAGGAGGATTTTACTTGGCTCACTATCTCAGAGGGTTGAGTACAAGGCTGACTGGCAAGGCAGAAATGACATGGAAGAAGGACCTGGCAGAGGAAAGCCACTGAACCCATGGTAGCCGGAAGTTGTAACAAGAGAAGATGCCATCAGAGATAGGCTGACTAAAGCCATGCCCCCCAGAGGCCCAACTCCAGTGCGCCCTGCTACCTGATCGCACCTTCAACTTTGAACACCAGTAGATTCATCCACAGATGCATATAGTGCCCTGTGGTCCAATAACTTATTCAAGAGTTTTTAAGGGAATCAAGTAAAAAAATTATGTTAATTATGACATGCTGCTTAAACCCTTTTACAAATGGAGCCCCTTGTGATATTAGTCCTCTGATATACCTTCTAAAAAGCACCTTGTTAGTGCATGTTGAAACATATGTTTACCCAAGATTGTTGCAGGGAATACTGGTTTCATTTCCCTTTGGTTGGTTAGGACAGGGACAGTTAGGATTGTGGTCATGTAGTTCATTCAGGTTAATTTAGTGGCTTGGGACTGTGAAATTATCAAGTGATAGGCCACTTTGTTTTCTTCCCATAGTAATGAGGATCTTTCTTCCTATTTTTGAAGCAGAGCAAGGATTTAAGGGAGGTTTTATTTTTCTATTTAGTTATCTCTGTGCTGGTTTTATTTTTTGGTAATGGAGATCAAACTCAGGGCCTTGCACTTGCCAAGCAGGCACTTACGCCACTCAGCTGCCTCCTAAGCTCTTCTGTGCTATTCTTAAGAAACTTTGCAATTGTATGTGTCCTTTGATGATGGAAAAGACCTTAGAAGGCAACAGATCTTTAAGTGTATCTCTGTAACTTTAATTTGGGAAACATTGGTTTAAATGATGGAAAAGGAGATTTCTGGCTATCTGGTAACAGAATATCCAATCCCCAGTGAAGTAAGGAAAATTAATATGTGTTTCTGAAACCTTAAAAACTTGTGAAATGTAAGGCAAGTACCACACAACTGTACTGTCCTCCAAATATTTGTGATGTGAACTCCCATGAAGTTCGTTTCCGGCTCAGGACATAGAGTGTGACTGGATCTCAGAATTAACTTCTTCCCTCTGTCGGCACCCTGTCTTTCTCAGAGGTCCCTTCAGTCTGACTTTAGTGGCAGTGACTTCCTTGCTTTTCTAAATTTTGTTTCCTAAGTTTTCATCCCTAATCCTTCCACATTATTTTCTGTTTTGCTTGTGAATTTCAGCCTTTTAAGAGTCTTCTCATTGTTCAGCATTTTCAGAATTTTTGACCTATGCACGTATTTTTATTGTTCTTCTTTCCTTTACATACGTTGCCTATGTGAGCACACCACAGTTTAGCTCTGCAGTACACGTCGATGGGCGTTTGGCTTGTTTTGTGTGTTGCCCATGAGGAACTATAGTGCTGCCAGCACCATTCTGTGTGTAACTGAGTGCCTATTTGTGCTCATTTCCTTAGGTCTGCACCCAGGAGCAATTGTGCTAAGTCATAGGGAGTGAAGATTTTCAGTGTCACAAATAATGTTATATTGCTTTCTGGAAGTGGGGTGAAAATCCTACCATCAGTAGGGTATACACTAGAATTTGTTGTACCACCTTCTCACTAATATTTGATCTAATCAGAGTTTTTGCTTTTAACTTTTCTGGCAAGTGTGAATATTCATTGTTGTAATTTGCATTCCCAGGTTCTAAATGGGATTTAGAACATTTTCAAGTGTTTATTGGACAATGAGTCACTTTTTAGTGAAGAGGTATTTCCGTTCTTTACTCATTTTTGAAGAGTCATTGTTTACTGAACCAGTAGACTGGAAGTAGGCGCCCCCGTGGTGGGTGAGTCATCTAATAATGTTCCCACAAATGGAAATGATTTCTGCTCTCTCTTCCGTAACCCTTGGACTGGCAGCTTTATCCTGATGCTTGTAAAGTCATGATTGTCAAATAGATGCGAAAACTGCACATTCACAGGAAGAAAGTGTTGGTAGGAACAAAAGGTCTTTCTCTTGTTAGGCTTTAATCTTTTTATCCGGTAACAAAACCAGTAAACAATACGCTAGCTGAATCTGTCTCAGCCCTGTGGCCTGGCCTGCTTTTAGCTCCAGAGAGTGGGGGCCAGGGATGGACCCTGGAAGCTTGTGAAGGAAATGGAAGCTCTGTGACTGGCTTAAGCCCGTTGTAGTCCATCTTCAGGGCTGTTTGCTTCCCTGCCCCAAACAGAACTGTGTTCTTGATGGGAAGAAGAGCAAGTTAAAATATGTGAACAAATGCTTTTATTTCAAAGAAAAGAACATGTTTAAATGTTATGACTATATGTTTATATTCATATATATGTGAACTGAATAGTTTTATTTTTTGAGTTTGATTCCTTTTATCTTGACCTATCTTTTCTTTCTTTCTTTTTTTTTTTTTTTCTAATATGGTTAGTGATGTGTTCTGTGGATTTTTACTTTGTACCAATCTTACTCGAGTGCCCCGTATTGGTCAGCTTCACGGAGAGATCATCCCAACCTCCTTCTACCATCAAGGCCGAGTTATTGACTGCAGGTAACATACTGAATGTTGCAAAACTTCATGAAACATTAGCATTACAAATTGCAAATACTCAATTTTTTAAAAACATTTGTTTAAGAAATTATTTTAAATTTTTATTTATTTATTTTTTTCTTGTTTCAGAACTTTAGTTTGTTTAGTTATTTATTTTTATGGCCAGCTCAGCCTGCCCTGAGGGCAGGGCTGGCGCAGCATGTGGTGCTGGGGATCGAACTGCGGTCCCTGGAGCTGTCTAAGCTTTCCTAAGCAGGCGCTTTAGACCACTAAGCCATCCTGCCTGGCCAAATACTCAATTTTGAAAAAAATCAAAAATTTTGTAATTGTTACTAAAAGAAAGTTGACTTCCCTTTCATACTGAAAGTCATTTAAAAAGGTAGTGTATTCAAAAAAGATAGTGTACTGGTTTGCAAATTGTATTTGCTCAAAATTATGCAAGTTATTTCTAGTGAGGCATTCTTTCAAATCATAATCTTAAGAATAGAACTGTTATAGGTTGAGTGTCCTTTATCACAGATTCTTGGGACCAAAAGTGTTCTGGATTTTTGGGATGTTTGCTTATACATAGTGAGATATCTTGGAAATACATTTATATTTTATAGATACATATACATGTATACTTTATAAATATAGCTGAAAGACAGTGTATTTTTTTAGTTTATTCTTTATCAGCATAGAGTTTTAACTGATATTTTAAATTATTTTTATCAACATAGAGTTTAAATTTTGTATGCTCATGGAGGTCACTGTGATGTCTGTGTGCACAATGTGCATGGCTTGCCTACAACCCCTGTTCTTCCACCTTCCTCATCATATCCTGAACTCTTCCCGCACAGTCATGTCCACTTTCTTTAATTTCCACATAAGAGGACATGTGTTACATGCTCAAATACGGAATTTTCCACTTGTGGTATCATTATTGTCCCCAAAGTTTTAGATTTTAGAGCGCTTCAGACTTCACATTTTTTGATAGAAATGTCTAGTCTGCATTCATTTGAACCCATGATTAAAATTTTGGGCACTGATATATAGCATATATATTTTATTTTAATGATGTAAAAAGAGTTTTAAGCTATACTTTATGTAGCACATGTCTGCTTTGGAGTATAGCTTACTACATATATACCTGATTATATGTGCAAGATATTTATTACAGTATTACTAATAGTTGTTAGCACACATTCCATATTCAGTTATTTTGTGAGTAAAAGACATATAGTTGTGAGCTTTATTGTCTTTTGAAGTTCTAGACTCATAGTCCAAGCAAGTTTCACCCTCTGTAGTTCTAGGATACCACTCTCCTGCTCCAGGATGCTGCTGTGGTCCAGCCACTTTTGGGATTCCCTACAGAGTGGCTTTCAGCATCCGAACCTGTATTTATAGTACACCTAGAAGGCCACGCCTTCGTCTTCTATGAGTAAATGTAAATTTGAAATTATCCAAAAGTAACTTTAATAATTGATTGACTTTCAAATTGCATAATATTGTCTCAGACAAATGATTGCTGTTTTCCTCTCTTTAAATGACTCTGCAGGCAGTTCCCATTCTTGGAGTAAACTTATAGTCTTGAAAATTGGTTATTTTGTTGCACACAGCTTTCTTTGTATGTGTATATTTTTCTTTATCCTTAATGGCCTAGTTAAGTTATATTCTTATATTCTAAACTAACATATCTGTAAAATATTCAGCAAGATACTGTTAGTAATTATGACATTGATTATCATTCAAATTCAAGTTCTTTTGATATTTTAGAAATATTAGTAGAGAAGTAGTTTAATTTTTGCAGTTATGAATAATCTAATTCTCTGAAGAAAAACAATAATTTTCATAATACTTTCATTTGCTGTTTTTGCTCATCATCTGTTTTTCTATGCTGTCACATCTGGAAGCCTTGGAGAGGGAATGGCAAATTTGCTGCTTTTGTTCTTATACAAATGCTCTTCCCTAGTCATAATATGGGGTGTTGGAAAACATGCGAAGAGTTAGGACAAATGTATGCAGATGACAGTTTTTCTTGATTAAGGATAAGAGGAAACAAAGAGTAGAAAGATGCTAGGAGAAACTCCTGTCCACTCATGGATCTTCAGCTTCATGAAGAGCAAGCTCATTAACCTTTATATTGTTCTTAGAATTGCAATGCTAATGGTTGTGTGGATATCTTTCTCCTTTTAGTGGTGCTCATGTAGTTTTAGATGATGATACAGATGTGGGCTACGTAGAAGATGGCACACCATGTGGCCCATCCATGATGTGTTTAGATCGGAAGTGCCTACAGATTCAAGCCCTCAACATGAGCAGCTGTCCACTTGATTCCAAGGGTAAAGTCTGTTCAGGCCATGGGGTAAGTAAGCACCAGTCTCCCAGGCCAAATTCCTCTCTGCCTGGCATCCTGAGAATTCACTTCAGCTATTATTCCATAGCAACTGTTCCCAGTGTCTATGTACTGATTATGATTGTTTTATTAGTACCTTTTTCTGCTAAGAAAAAAATCAGGCATTGATATGTTGTTGTTTCTCATAGCAGTGGCTATTTGTAGTCTCCACATTTTTCAGATACAACTTAATATCTATAGTAGGATTCTGCAGAGAGACAAACTCAGTAGATCTATTTATCTGTCTATCTATCTTTACGTCTGTAAAAGGAATATACTATAAGAAATTGGCTCAGATGACTATGAGGATGGAGAAGATTCACAATTAGCAGTCTATAAAATGGAGATCCAAACCAGGCACATGCACCTATAATTCCAGCTATATTGGGAAGGTGAGGCAGGAGGAGTATAAATTCACTTTCAGCCTAAGCAATTTAGTGATATCTACCTAAACATAAAATATAAATGCGCTGGGAAGGAAACTCAGTTGTACAGTGTGTCGCAATCATGTGGAAGGTCCTGGGTTCTGTCTTCAGCACTCACATTAAGAAAAATGGAGAGCCAGGAAGCTAGTCTAAAATTCAGTCTAAATCTGAAGGCCTGAGAATCAGCAGAGCCAATGGTGTAAGTCACAGTCCTCAGGCTGGAGAGCATGAGATGAGATGTTCTAGCTCAAACAGAGAAACAAAGAAAATGGGGGCAAAGTTCTCTTCCTCCTCTTCATCACTCAGTTCAGCTTCTCAGTGGGTTGGGCCATGCTCACCCACATAGAAAAGTGCATCTACCTAATGGATTCCATTGATTCGAATGCCAGTTATATCCAGAACTAGGCTCACAGGTGACAGACATGTCCAGAAACAATGTTTAATTGGGTATTCCACAGCAAGCCAGGTTGGCACATAAAATTAACCATCATAACATTTAAAAGGTAGAATAAAACTGATATGGTGCCCAGAGGAACTAAAGACCCCATGTGGCTGATGTGCAGAGTGCAAAACAAATTACCTCAGGACCTCCTACCCAGCTTCTAAGTAAGGGCATGCTGAGTGTCTGTGTGTGTAAGGTCACACTAGACCGGATGTTGGAACATGGGTGGTATTTACGTGCTTGGACCATTGTAGCCAAAGAGAAAATGCTGTTTCTATTCATATCTGCCTGTATCTTTAATTCTGTGAACAAAGTGTTTGGGCAAAGTTTTCTAAATCTTATTTATTTATTTATTTATTTATTATATTTTAGGGAAGGGTCTACAGGGTATTCAGGGTCTCACTACTAGATTGGACTCATAGTGATCTGCCTGTATACAGTTTACCAAGAGCTGGGATTACAGGCATGATTACCATGCCCAGTCTCATTTGCCATCTCAGCATGCCCTGGGGGCCAGGCCAGCACAGGCCTGGGGCAATGAACCGCCAGCCCTTGCACCTGCCTGCAGGCACTTTAGTCCACTGAGCTATTTAGCTGGCCCAGGTTATGTTTTCTTACTAGAGAATATAAGCATTATATCAAGTGTTTGTAGTTATTTAATAGAAGGGAAAAATGGAAACAAAGCTTTTGTAGATAAGGAGGGAGAAATGGTTGAAGGGAGGGGAGGGAATGGGAAAAAGACAGGATATATCATGTACAGGTACAAATTCCATGTGATGAATGTTACAATGTGTCTAAAATGTAATTATAAACTTAATTTTAAAAATGAAAAGTAAATTGGACTGGAAAAAGGAAGGTATTTCACAGTTTGTACAGACATCATCAATGGAAAAAAGAGAAATATAAGAAAAGCTGGATGAATAATATAAGAGAGACATCCTGGAGTGCTGGTAAACATAGTGCAAAAAGGATGGGAGAGTGATGTGGAGTAGACAGCCGGAAGGCCTCGAGAGGGTGGGCCTGGCGATGATCTAGAGTTTCAGGTTTGGTTGAAGCAGAGGCTCGCAAGGAGGCTGTACGGTACGGTGACAGAAGAGCATGGATTTGGGGGTGGATAGAATCATTGGTCTGCGTCCCGTCTCTTCTTGTTAGTACAGTGATTTTATAAAAATCCCACACCCTGTCTCAGCCTTCACCATGCTGGAATGAGGATCTAAAAAGGTGCTCTATGTGAATTACTTAGCATAGGTACGGATTAAATCTTGAGTAATTTCTGGCTTTAAATCGCTGAACAGAGGGGCTGGCAAGATGGCTCAGTGGTCTAAAGCACCTGCTTAGGCAAGCTTAGGCAACTGCAGGGAGGATGGTTCAATCCCCGGCACCACATGCTGTGCTAGCCCCACCCCCAGGGCAGGCTGAGCCAGACATAAAAAAAAAAAAAAAAAAAAAAAAAAAAATCACTGAACACACTTTTCAGGAATTTCAGTTGTTGCTCTTAAGACATAGAATTTAATGAATATTAAAGGCCTTGACTTCTTTCCATCTGGCTCTCCACTTATCTTGCTTTAAAAAGATCAGATTCCAGTGTATTAATGGTAACTGTGGTATTGAAACATTTCATATTCAACTTGTAAATTTGATAATCATCTCTGATACCTGTTTCTGGAAGTATTCCAGAGGGAGAATGGTTTAAATTCCCTTCCCTTTAGCTTGCAAATGGTTAGTTATTTTAAAAGTCCATTCTAGCTACATGGTCCCCAAAGAGAGAAGACAAAGATCACTCCAGGGTCTGTTAAAAGTCTTAGCCTGGACAGGATGAGGCCTTGTTTGGCAGGGAGAGTGCCACCAAGTGAGCCTGATTGGCAGGGTGGGTTCATGCAATAAGCTGGTGTCTTATAGTCCATGGCCTTTTATTGCCAGGAAAGTCTCTTGACATTGTGTGGATGTTTTTCAGTGTGTTTCTACAAGCAACACTTTCAGAAAACTACTTTGTTAAACATTTGTGTAAATGAACAGTATTATAAGTAACACATTTAATAGCTTTCTTCCTTTTAACGTTTATTTTTTCTATAATTAACAGAAAAAAGATACAATTATTTGATCTGTGTATTGTTACCCCCTGCCCGCTGCTGAAAGGATGGGAACTTGAAGGACATTCCAATCTGTAAAGCTCCCCTCGTTCCCACTCGTCCTTTACATTTACTGTTACTGTCCTGCTCGGCACTGTGTAAATGCAGATCTTTGTTCTTTTTTCTTCACAGGTGTGCAGTAACGAAGCCACCTGCATCTGTGACTTCACGTGGGCAGGGACAGATTGCAGCATCCGGGATCCAGTTAGGAATCTTCATCCACCTAAGGATGAAGGACCTAAGGGTTTGTGTGATTTCAGTTTCAATGCATTGCATACTGCATCCCGCCACATCAGATTAGAAAGGAAGTGCATAAGAATATTTATTTTTTTCCACTAAAATATATATTTCATCTTACTGAAGAAATAAGGATTTTGTGTCTATTGTGTTTTTCAAAATGTGTTTGAGTTACCTCTTAGCTTAGAACTGAGGTTAAGAAGTAAACTTACAGATAACCTTTAATCTAGTTTCCTTTCTCTCCTTTAAATGTCATTTTCCCATAATTACTAAATGCTAATGATTTTATATGTTTGTCTTAGTTTTCTAGTAGCCAGAGTCTTTTTATTCCTCATTATTTGTGTCCCTCCAGAGGGTGTTGTAGACTTCCATGCTCCTTTGAAACACTTATTTGATAGGGAAGAACTTTAGATCTTAAGAGAAAACATGAATGGTCCATACCTTTGCTTTAATAAGTAAAAGGAGAGAAATTAGAATTTTAGAATTAGGAGTCTCAGTGGCCACCTAATACTGCCTTCTGACTGTGATGGAGGAAGCCCGGGGCCTGAGGTTAGGTAACATACTAAGTTATTCAGTAACTAGAGGTCATGTGGGATCAGGATCCAAAAGCCTTATCTCAGACTCTGTGCTCTTTCATAATGTAGGAATAGGCTCACCACAGCATCTAAAACATTCTACCTGAGAAACCAAAAATTTTTTTTTTTTTTGTCCTTTTGAGGCAGGGTCCCACTATGCAGTTGAGGCTGGCCTTGAGCTCACTTTTGTAGCCCAGGCTGGTCTCAAACTCATACTGATCCTCCTGCCTCAGCCTCCCAAGTGCTGGGATTACAGGTGTGCGCCACCATACCTGGCAATGGAACCAAATTTCTTTTGTGTATGTGGTTCTGGGGATTGAACCCTGTGCCTTCACACTAAACTGTGTCCCCAGCCCTCTTTCTTTATATTTGTTGAGACAAGGTCTTACTAAGTCACTAGGCTGGGCTAAAACCTTGCAGTGTTCCTGTCTCAGCCTCATTGAGTCTTGGGATGACAGCTGTGTGCCATCATAGCCAGCTAGGATTAATTTTGAAGTTTAGTAATGCCATTGCATACCAGCTTCTTTTTCATGATACGGCTCTCAGTAGTTTCTAAATAACTGTCATATTTTTCTCCTTCAAGTGGAAAAGCACATCCAGGAATAGTATCACACTAATCAGCTTAGTTTTGGGTAAAAGCTCATTTAAATTAAATGCATGTTAGGGTAGTCTGTATAGGAAAAATTTCACTCCATAAACAGAGAAAGCTTGGTAGCTGGAGTAATTGATGAGATTTGGGCTGGTTTGGATGCACATGAATTGTTCCACAAATTTGCTCAATATGTCCAGGATATTAAAATTCCATGTGAATGATTATCTTTATCATGCCTATCCCAAGAAAAGTTAACTTTGGGAACATAAAACAAACACTGTATGCTTGAGAGATGCTATTACCTTTTGTTTCATTTTCTCCTGTTTAATGTGGTAGCATTCTAAATTGTCTTTAAGAAAAAAAAGCCTGTTTTGATTATTCATCATGTATATTTGTAGTAGAAAAATTTGTAGAAGAGAAAACTTGCTTTTTGCAGAAAAGACTTAAAAAGCAGCAATAATCATCCTTAATTCTGTAATTCATAGATAATGAATGCAAGCATTCTGGCATGTTTCTTTTCTGTTGCAAGTTTTCCTTTTTTGAACTTAGAGAAGTCAGTGAGTCATTAGAATAAAGGCATCCATTGGTGTCAATTAACATTCTCCTGAATTTCTGATTATGTGGATTAAATTGAAAAGGAGTCATTAATTAATATAAGTGAAAATCAGTTATTTTTGTAAGTCATTAAATTTCCAGAAAAACAAAGCAGTTTTAGCACTACTAAGTAACTTCATTAGCAATGATTATTTGTATCTTTTCAACTCTGTAGGAAAATCTTTTAATGTATTAGTGAAATGGGAAAGAATAGAAATCAAACATTTAAAATTTTGTTGTAGACTTTAGGACTTTATTTTTAACATTATGGTTAAGAGAACACGTAAAGAGAATGCACTTTGCTTTTATCTTTAGCCATTCATTGGCTGTCTAGAATGTAAAAGAGGGTGCATCTTTGGCACATAGTGGAAATCAGGACATGTTTTATTACTTCCTTTTGAGAATATGTGTAAGAACTGAAGTGCTGCTTGTTACTGCTGATTTTGTTTACGTATATCTGTTTACTATGTTGCCTTGAGATAATGAGCTCTCCAGATCGATGCAGCAGTATTGTTCTGACTGTAGGCTCTGTAGTGTTTGAGGTTCTAAGTTTTTCTCGATTACCACACACCATATCTTGTTTCTCAAGATCTGATTGGTTTGGCAGCACTTGCTTTATCAGCACAGTATCCAGGCCCTCCCCAGTGCTTGCTGAGCATCTGACAAATACTCTTACTTAATGAATTTTCTCAATATGCAGAAAAACTGAAGAAACATAATAAAAATATTACTTATTTATTTAAAAAACGAATCTGGACATTAAATTGCACAGCTACCTTGTGGATCAAGAATAAATTAGGAAAAATAAAAGTGAATTCTGTGACTCTCTCTATCAAATCATTATATTATGATTTGGAAATGTCTGAAATGAACTGACATCCCCAAATATCAGTTTTAATTATAAGTTCCTGGAAGAATGAGAAGTTCAATTTCTTCCTTTGGGTAAATGCTTAGAAAACCTATGTAGTCAATGCCACCTTAGTCACTGCCCTTCAGGTGGTTGCTCTTGGTGGACCCAGAGTTGAGCCTGTTGGGATATCACTCCAACTTCTCAAACAAAATTAGCGAAAGACAAGAAATAGGATCTTGAAACACAATTCATTAAATAAGAACTATCTTCCTTTTTTTTTTTTTTTTTTTTTTTTTTCTGGTGATGGGCATTGAACTCAGGGCCTCATACCTTGCTAGTCAGGTGCTCTGCCACTGAGCTACTCTACCAGGCTCCTGAGTAAGGATTTTCAAAAAGATTTTCGATTACATACTACTTCCTTCACTTTTCTACATTGCCATTTATTCCATACATTGACATTATTTTGTACCTCTTCTCTCAATTTGTTTCCATTGAAATCATTAAAAGACATTATTTTTTACAAGGGTTGAGTACATTTTACCTCTGTTTAAAAGAATTACCGTTTGTTGTGGGAGGTTGACCACCAGTATCCTGGATTTTTTTTTGTAAGTTGTAGATATCTTTGCACAGCGCTTCTGGTGGAACACAGGGGAGCACCTCTCATTTTAGCTTATTGTGGCATCATCGCACCAGGGCAGAGAAGAAATTGGATCATAGAAAGTGTTTTCAGTGATACATGCTATGGGCAGAGACATTGCTCCAAGCTTTGGCCAGGCCCTTCAATCAAGAGCATCCTTATCAAATCAGAGATGAAAAGGGCCCTTGAGGCAGTTCACTCCAGACCCAATTGTCTTCTAATGAGAAAACTAACTTGATTATCAGGCTTAACAGCTAATTAGTGATAGAGCCAAAAATAAAATTTAATCACCTGAGCTTGAGCCCAATTGTTTTTTTTTTTTCTTTTCTGTTACGCCATACAGCTTCATTGAAAGCTGAATTAAGTTATCATGCTAGTTCTGTGGGTACAGTGAAGAGCAGAAAGAGTGAAACCACGCGGTGATTAAGCTTATTCACTGGCCAGCTATCTGTCTTTGGGGCTGAATATGGAATTAAAGAAAAGCTATTTTATTGTTAGAATTTAGCATTTTGAAGTGCTCTCTACCTTTTAATAATTACTTAATGAATATTGTTTAGTGTTTTTGCTTACCTTTTGCATCTGTCCTTTTGATTACTTTCTTCGTGGGTGTACAAATCTTTTATCTTATAATTCGCATCCTTCGATATGAGGTGTTATGATTATCACATATGATTGTGTTTGTGTATGTTACTGGTCATTTTTCTCATTAATCATGTTCTCATCAATAACTGAAGGAGTTGCTAAGCTTTAAAATATTTTAGTAACTGTGAGTTTGAGTGCAGAAAAATTTGATGGTTTCATTGAGAGCATTCTTAGAAATAACTTTCTTTTTGTGAATATAACCCAGAACCTCGCAGGTGTCAGGCAGGTTCTCTAACTCTGAGCTCTACCACCAGCCCCTGGTATACTACCCATAGTGAAACAGAAAGCCATCCAGACATTTGTCCCAGTATATTAAAAATTAACTTTATTTTTCTAATTTCATGGGAACCGTAAGGAGATCAAAGCCATGCCTAATATATTGAAGTTTAGAGCAATATAAAATATTTGACTGTAATACTAGTATGATACTATGAAGTAGAATAACTTTATTTAGTATTATTTCCCATCCTAAATTTTCATATAATAAATTCTTGCAGAAAGAACTGTGGTCTATAAAAACCAGTGATAGCTTTTGTTGCCTCTTGTCTCTGAAACATTAAAGGACACAGGATTTTAGCCACTTTTGATGCTGAAATCACATGAATGAAGTATCGCAGTGTTTCAGAAACGCAAAGAAAACATGCATTTGGTTTCAAAAGAACACAATTCCTAAGTATCTGTGGTGTGACCTGTCCATGGGGCAAGTCTCTATAGAGAGAACCTTAGAAAAGGGAAAATTTATCATTTACATTTTAAGATTACATGCTGATCAGAAATTCCAACTTTTAGTACAAATCAGAGAGCAGGGAGCAAAGGTAAAAATTGTAAATCCATAACTGAAATGAACATGAAAACATATTTTCAGGTAATGAACAGGGTCCACAAGATGCATGATAGTGAAAGATGATGGTGTCAAAGAGAAAGCAAAGGTAAACTCCTGATATGAGGATTGTGGCATTAGCTGGAAGCATTAAGAGCTCTGACATCAGGTCTGGTAGAATGAGGAGAAAACTAAGGTATATCATCATGTGTTCAGCATCATACCTGGGGGCAGTTAATAGATAGCAAATAAATGAGTTAAGTGAATAAATGAAAAAATAAAATTACATAATAACTACATATTGAAGTAAAGCTATACCATAGGCTTCCACAGGTCCAAGAAGGGTTTTTCTTTTTTCCTCAATGATGTGATCAGTTCCGTGTAGCTATGAAAAGCACCCACAATCTCCATTCTTACATGTGTTCTAAAAATCTACCCACCCAAAGGCCATGTGGTTAATTCAGCCAGATTGAAAACATGCTGAGCCAGCACTAAAGAGGCCACTCTGTTCCATATCATAATGCAGAGTCCAATGATCTCTATGTGGTTTTCGTTGTACCATAACTAAAAGTGGTAAGAATTAGGGAGAGGAGGCAGGTAGGGATATTTCTGGAAAGACTAGCATTTCATCTTTCCTCTATCTTGCTCTGTGTTAGGAATATTTATCAGTTAAGTAAATGCTTTAAGTTAAGGTATGCTTTTCCTACCATTTCTCAGATACAGTGTATGTAAAAATTGAAGAGCTGATCAGACCCTTACATCTGCTTCTGCTCTGAGGCTAAGGGATGCATCTTAAGCTGCAAATGTTATAAAATGATGTGCTTAAGTTAACTCAGTGTTCTGAAAAGAATGATTTTTAAGGTCTTAAACAATGGCACCTTATATTTGGAGTGTGTTTCCTTCCCAGTATTTGCCTCTGTAATTTGAAAATCTGCACTGTATCTTGAGTTGTTGTGAGTTATAATGTATTGTCATGTTTGGAAAAATTACCCTTCCCATGTATGTTGGTCTTCTTCCTTTTTCCCTCAACACATTCAGTAGACTTGTTTTGTTTTTTTGTTGTGTCTGCTGCCTTTTTACAGTTTGCTTTTAGGGCAACTCAAGTTGTGCCTCATTTATAGCACTATCTTCCCAGTCATACTGTCCATCTTTGACAAAATGCAGTTACTGTGCAATTGTTCAACAGCTTTAGAGACTCAAGTTCTCTCTCTTCCTGAAGGAGAAGTTTTGTTAAGATCAAGGAGAGCTGGGTATATGTCTCAGTAGTTGGGCACTTGCCTAGCATGCTCAAGGCCCTGAGTTCAGTCCCCAGTACTGTAGGAAAAAGAGGTCAATGAGCCCAATATCAGACCTTTAAAAACTGTGACTTTGAATTTTGGTTCTGGTTCTTTGTTTTGTTTCACTTGTTTCTTAGTACATGATTTGTGTGAAGCTAATCTTTGTTTTTATGCATAAGGTTAGCAACTGAAAGTAGAACTGTTTATGTGCACAAGATATAAGTGATTATGCATCCACACAACTGTGCAATGACACATACAATCCTAAATACTCTGCCTGCCTCCTTTAATACAAAACTCCATGTCACCCATGTAGAGCAAACATCAGGGACCACTATACATGCTGGCCTTTTTGCGTACATAGTATTTGGAAGCTGTGGCCTCCTGCTCTACAGAGATTGACTGACCGCTTGCTGGTCTGTACATGTGGTGTGGTTTTGCAGCTACCTCAATGTGCTTTTTGTGCAGAATGACAGCAGAAACTAGGTGGTCACAGTCCAAGGCAGAAACCTAGAATTGGGCAGAGTATTTGAAATGTACTATGTAATAACGTCCCGGATAAGATGAACTTCATTTCAAAGCAACTCCGTTTTAAATTTCTAAGGATTGTCACAAAGCTGAATAAGACATTTTAAATTTTGTAAAGATGTGAGGCAAAATTTATACTTTGAGAACTTTGTGAAAAATGTATCTGGTTCATTGTTTTTGTCATTAGATGTTCTATTATGCAATTTAAACCACATTTTAGTTTTTATCTCATACCTGGTAGAAACTGAGTCAAACTGGATCATTTTTGTGTTCAAAAGGTGTTTATAAGAGTTTATATTTTAGAGTATGTAAACTTTGAAGGTAAATTCTTATTTACGCTCGAATATTTTTAAAACACCTGCTAATCTTAATTTCAAACCTGGGAGAACAGAATTCCATATCTTCCTTACTTTCAAAGAATTTCCTAAAAAGAATTTTGTATGTTAGTGAAATTGGTATGTTGTTTTACTCTGTTAAAAAAAAAAAATCTCCGTTTTCCCTCCACACAGTGAACATGGCCACAAGCAGGCTCATAGGGGCTGTGGCCGGCACCATTCTGGCCCTGGGGGTGATTTTTGGAGGCACAGGGTGGGGAATAGAGTAAGCATCCTTCCAAGTTTCAGAGTGTTTTGTTTGATGCCTGGTGTGCAAGGTGATGCCTGGGACCCAACCCTCCATGTGTTGTCCTGTTGACTGTATTTCCTGTGCTGGTACAATTTGTGATGTGGTCTGGACGTGTTTGTGTCTTGTGGTTTTCTTGTGCAGTGCACAACCTTCTCCTGTCTGGAACAATGTGGGGCATAAAACAGCACTGGGGGTGCTTCTGTTCTATTCTCAGGTAAAGTAGTTGTTCAAAACTTCCATTGCTCTTCCATTTGTAAAAGTAATTTTAAAATTATAGACCTTTAATTTTTGTAAATATTTTTTTTGGCAAATATACTTTTGTATGAATGTTTTCTTTGGACTGTTAAAATGAATTTGTTCTTCACCAGTCAGATAAGTCCAGGAATGCAATTAAAAACTATCAACAGCTATTAAAAGATATTAAAAATTATAGCCATTTAATATCTTCTCCATTTACTTAGAATAGCATGAGAGGCTTTAGCTCAGTTTTTTAAAAGAAGATATTTAGGATATTGCCTGCATTTTTTTCTTGTAAAATAGGTTGCTAATTAAGATTGAAGTTTCAATAAATATTTGGAGCAAGAAAGAGAAAGAATCAAAAAGTTTTGAATCTGCACCTGTAACCCTTAAGGGAATGGCTGCAATTCATCTGGTGGTTTGTCTTAGAAGCATCCAGAGTGCAAATAAGGGTGCTGAGTGCCACTTGCCCAGTAGGCCTGCTGCCTTTATTTAGGCAGCTCTGTACTTGATCCATATTCTCAGACTAGTTGTCTGTTCTCAGTGGGATACTACTTAACGAGATTGCTCGACTGTAGGCAAAAAGAGTGTCAGGATTTCTTCCTGTCTAATTATACAGAGGGCATTTACAAACGGTAGAATTACCCCTCCACACATTCTACTTCTCTGTCTACTCTGCTAGTGATGTGATAATATTGACAGTAGACCAGAATTGAAATGCTAGTGTCTTAAGGATCAACAGATACCCTTTACTCATTCAGCCCAAATCATGGCATGGTAATGTAATGGATATGGCCCCATTTGGTGCCACTGATTGCAACACATAGATGCTCTTTTTGTACTGCTGGAGTTGGGAGATCCAGGCACCAAGATATCATTATGAGGGGAACAGGTGGCAGATCATACTTGGTGCTGAAGGTGGCATGAGTCTTTCTTCCTTTAGCTGGAAGAACTTTGACCATCCTGGGATCTTTTAACTCATATCCCATCAGAATGGACTGTAAACCTAGTAGCCCAGGAGAAATGGAAATGCTGGAAAAGGGGCTGGCAAGATAGCTCAGCAGCCTAGAGCGCCTGCTTAGGCACGCTTAGGCAAGCTTAGGGAGTGAGGTTTGATCCCTGGCACCACATACAGTGCCAGCCCTGCCCCCAGGGTGGGCTGAGCCAAAGAGAGAGAGAGAGAGAGAGAGAGAGAGAGAGAGAGAGAGAGAGAGAGAGAAGAAAAGAGAAATGCTGGAAAAGAGATTTTTGTTTCTCTTTATTGGTTAGGAATGAAGCATGTTAATAAAGATAAAGTATTTAGATATATCAAGAACTGTGTCTTATAAAATTTCTTCATAAGCTCTTGGCTAGATTATTCAAGCAGTAGCATTTCTTCCCAAGGGCAATCCTATCCATATGTTTATGTGAACTTCCTCAGCAAAACAAAGGCGGCTTTTCAAAAACCACCTCTGTGGTTATGTATTGCTTATTGATCATAATTTGGTGGCCTGAAATATGCTAATCGAAGGGTTGAATTAGAATAGTCCTTCCTTTGAGCCTTAGAGATGGGCACGATAGAAAAGGTTCTGTAATGACATAGTCCCTGTTGTCAACATTCGTTTCCATCCATCCCCTCCTGGTGTTGTTGGCTTGTTGCTGTTTCTGGTGGTGACAGGTAAGTTTGTATAAGTGTACAATATTTTTTTAAGAAAGATTTATTATTGTCATGTTTCTTTTATGGACTCTTTTTAACCTATTAGTTTACTTCTTTTTTCCTTCCAATTCTACGTTTTTTCATAATTACTAAAAAGATCTAGTTTTTTAAAAAATAAAGTTTAAATATTACACTATAGATTGTCTTAACACTTACTGCTTTAACTGAGTGTTACATTCATTTAGTCACTAAAGATTCCATGGACAGATTTAACTTTTTTTTTCTTATTTCTGCTGCTCAGTTTATAATTATAAATCAGGAATTATTTTTCATGGATTATGTAGTGAGTTTAGTCCCAGTCTATCTTTCCTGAGCTATGGAGTACAAACTGTATGACACACAGTGTGTACACGTGGTAATAGAAATATTTTCCAAAAATCAAAAATTGATCCCCTATTGAAATATGGGGGAGGCAATACATGTCAGTGAAGTAAGGCTTCCTCAGAGTGAGGGTTACCAAAGGTTCTGGAAAGGCCAGGTGATAAGTAGCTTTCGCTTACAGGCTGCAGGGTGTTTTCTGGAACTTCCAACATTGCTGCCTTAGCAGAACAGCAGCCACAAGCAGTGTGTAAATGAATGGGGTTGGCTGTGTTCCAAGCAGATGTCTGCAGAAACAAATAGTGCGCCCAGATTAGGCCTGTGAGGCGTCGTTTGCTAGGCTTTATTTTGTAGAACAGGTTTTAGAGACAGACAGATCTGTGTTCAGATCTTGCCTGCATTGCTTATTAACTTGTAGAAGCCTCTGCTCCTTTATCTGTCGGATGGGCAGCGTCATCATTCCTACCTCCTAGGTTTTTGTGGTGATTCAGTGCTATGATGTACTGTGGCATGGGCTCAGAACTGCATTTGGGCAGAGTAAGCATTCATTGTACAGTAAGCTGCTTTACCTGCTCCGATTATTTTTGTTTCTATTACTTGTTGATCTCTGAAGGCCACTGAGATTCACGTTCTGTAGAAATTCTGTTTCAAGAGCAAATGAGAGCCTAGGAACCAGAAAAGAGCCCCATCCTGGGATACATTGCTGCTGTCTTCTACCTGCCCACCACGCTGGCTGGTCTGTGGATGCAGCCATCATGCACACAGTTCTAGTGCTACTGAAAATGGCTTCCGTCTGTGTACACAGCTGAGGGAGCTGACGTGAGCAGGAAGGAGAATGTTTTACCCAGAAACGGAAGTATAGATGAACTGAAGAGTTTAGAAAAATGAGAATAATGGGCCTTGTGATTTCTGGAATAGGGGTGCAAGGAGTGACCCAAATATGCAATGAATATTTAAATTTTAAAATGTATTGCAGTAAAAGACGCATTGTCATTAATTCCCCTCAAGGCACTCTCCCTTGGTTTGAATGCTTTTATCACATTGTTCTCACCACTCTCTGAAGGAGTTTAGGGAGTCTTCTTCCATGAATGTGTTTTTAAGATGTGGTTAAAATGTATAGTGCATGCTGCTGCCAAGTACCATTCAACAGAAATGTGTAGGTTCAGGAGGACATTGCAGCGTGGCCTCATCCTCCTTGTTCACCAGATCTGACCCCATATGATGTCTGGCTTTTCCCCAAAAGCAAAATGACCAGGACATGTGGTGAGTGGATTCAGGACATTGAGGCATCTGCAACAGCACAACTGAAGACCCTAAGGAAAGAAGACTGCCACACCTGCTTCAGAAATGGCATGAATGGTGGGAAAGGAGTGCAAGCTAGGGAGAGTATTTTCAGGGTGATTCATGGCAATCAGGTTTTTTAGTATTATAATTGTTTTTACTGTATTATTCACTAATTTTTGGGAACACACCTTGTGTACAGTTAGGACTGACAGTACTTTGTTGTGAGGGGACATTATTCCTGCATATTAATGACCTAGAGGATTTAAAATTTAATGCAGTTCTTGTCATTAAGTTCAATAGCATTTAGATTTTAAACTTTTTATTTTTAATTTTTATTTATTTATTTGATACAGGGTCTCCCTGTGCAGTTCAGACTTGTAGCGATTCTCCTGTCTCAGCCTTCCCAGTGCTAGGACTACAGGCGTGCGCCATGCCTGGTTTCAGTGGCTGGCATGGTCCATTTGGGATTTGGAGCTGGCATAGCATGCACTACCAGGGACTGAACCGAGGTGCTTGCTCTTGCCAGGCAGGTGCTTAGATTGCTGAGCCATCTCCACAACCCAAGGTCTAGATTTTAAAATGCTGAGCGAGGGAGAAGAGTGGAGCTCTTGGAATTTGTTATTAATCCTTGTTCAGCAATTCGATGAAACTTTTCTTTTGTGTTGTCATTCCACTCCCTTTTTTTTTGAGTGGGGGGTAACACCAAACCTCACATTTCCCTTAGAAATAAATGAATATTGAGAAGATATTCACGGACTCTAAGGCATCCTTTTCTCCTCACAATTGCCTAAGTAAATTAGATCCTTCTTGCCTTTGGGACTCCATTTTGGTGTTTAACATCGTAAGAACTGAGAAGTACTTAAGAGCAAAGCTTTACAGTCCATTCTTCTTTGGCATCCCTTTTTGACTTCCAAAGTTTAACTATCTCAAAATGTGTAATAATAATAATAATAATAATAATAATAATAATAATAATAATAATTCAGACAACTTCGTGTTACTTGGAAGAGCACTTTAGAAAAGTAATTTTCTTTCTTTTTGGATCCCATTGTCAATCAAATTGAGCTTACTAATGCAGTTGTGTTCTTTATTTTATTTATTTATTTATTTATTTATTTATTTTTGATTTATGATGCGGTGGATTTGGGGGACGGAAGGCCTACAGGGAACTCCTTCACAGCCTATTCCCTTCAATTCTATGAAAGATGAATTTAATGGAACTTGATTGTCAACAATGCAGAAACTTTAGAATTAAAGGAATATAAGCCCAAGCAATTGCTGACTGGCATTTGAAGTGTGATAAGTTAAGGAAATAAAGGTGACTTAAAATGTGTAGTGATCTTGTGCACCAGGGTATTTACTTCCTGAAACAGCTTAACTGCCTTTCTGTGTGGTATCCAGGAGTGGTTGGCTCATACGACTTTCTCCCCATGGTCCTTTGTCACAGGTCCTAGTGCCACCAATCTCATAATAGGCTCCATCGCTGGTGCCATCCTGGTAGCAGCTATTGTCCTTGGGGGCACAGGCTGGGGATTTAAGTAAGCAACGCCGCATGTCTTCTCTCAGTGGTTCTGGCGTCTCTCTTTTCTGCTTCCATAACCAAGTTTTGAGTTCCTGCTACAAGATTTTAACAGTGACACTGCAAATACTTTTACTTGCAGATGGGTTAGAAGAGGAGAAATGGGGTCATCGTGAAGCAAGGCGGGGAAACGTAACAGGTGGAGGGAACTCATAGATACCTATTTAAAAGCAAGGCAGGAGTTAGCCAAAGTCTTTCAGTTAGCTTGTGACAGGAGCTTGACAGACAATGAGGAAACATAAATTGGAAATAAAATGTTCCTGTCACTGTAAAACTGGTTTCCACTGAAATTTTCACAACCTCAGTAACCAGATGGTCATTGTTTTTTAGGTGTAATATATTACGGAACTTTGTGAAATAATGAAAACTTATTTATAAAACAGTATTTTCATTAATTTCCTAGCCAACTGAACTGGCTTAAAATTTGAATTTAAAATTGATAGCTTTGTGACACTGAATATTTTTTAATTAGCTGCTAATACTGACATAACTGACAGTCAGCATATATTTTTATAGGCACCTTTTACATTGGTTTGCCCATGAATCACTCAGCTGTGTATAATACATTGTGCTAAAGAATTGAAAATAAACCTGGATTCTCATCAGAAATTTAAAAACTGATTTATCTAGTTATGAGGTACCTCAGATTCCCTGGATAATCACTCATTTGTACCTTTTCTGGGTTGATTATGATTTGTAAGTAAACCCTTTTGTACCAGATAGACCCTGTGATAAATTGTCAACTAGATCTATTGGAACAAATGGAAAGTAGGACCCTCTGCCACATTCGAAATTCACTTCCATCCAGTTACACAACCAAGGAAACTTTTGTCCTAAAATATTGGAACAATTGCCTTAAATTATGAACTTTATTTTGGAATCCTGAATTCAGTATATTTACACTAACTAAAATTATATATATATATATATATATATATATATGTATATATATATAATGTATATATATGCTAAACATATATATATGCTATACATATACATATATATGTATTTGTAGTACATGATGATTACCTTCATCATGGGCCGTTGTACATATATGTGACATATCTGAATTCTTTTTTTTGTCCTCTTTACCCATCCCTCCATCAAGGTGATTATTTTTAAAAGTGCCCCCAGTGATAAGTAAATTCAGCATTTTCTGCTAAACTGTTATCACATTAAGGCTTAATGAGTAAGCATACAGTTTTTGAGTGGTGTCAACTTGGAAGGGTATTAACAAACAGTACTGCTTTTCTTCAGAGATATGTATATATTTGAAGCTGTTAAGTGAAATACTAGCTTTGACACCTGCATGTTTGTAGACACCCATTCATACACAGTGGGGCGGTGATAGTTGGACTTCTCATGACTTCAGCAAGGCATTACCCAGACCGAGGGTCACTTGGGCGGCATCTCATAGAAACTAGTTTGCTTGTGTTGGCCCTATTCCAGCAGAAACTTCTCTTAGTGTCTCAGAGCTATAAAAAGGCTACTGCACATTACAGTAATGCCAGCCTCTGTCACTTACTAAACCTCCTTCAGCCCTTTTCTAAGTGTGCCCAGTGTGTGCCTTCCCAGCAGTGAACAATCTCAGCCTCAGGACGAGGGACACATCCGCTGTGCATTCTTGCCGAACAGCCATGTGCAAGGCCAAATTGACCATTTCAGCATTTGGAGATAAAAGCACATGATTCTGTAGCAGGACCTCAAAACGGTGGCCTGGCCTAGCTCACAGCTTGAATTGCATGTTTCTCTGGGGACAAATGGAGAAGCCTTTGTCATTGTGTGTATAAGTGGATTAGGTGCTGTGCAGATGATTTCTGTCCAAGGGAGAAGTGTGCTTGTCAAGAGTAGGGGAAAAGTCAGGGGACTGGCACTGAGTAACATCTGGAGGCAAGAGCCAGCCTCTGCTGCCTGCCGCTTGGGGACTCGTGTAGGTACAGGTCCAGCTGAGCTAAGTCATGGCCCCTTCCAACCTTAATAATCACCTTGAGGGAAAACTTTGTAGAAAGGCATACAGTAATGTGAAGTAAATATTTTCATGCCACATAGTAAGAAAAATGAGGACTAAGAATAATTCTCTGATTTAGGAATTTGAATCTGAAGAAACCTCTGTAGTTCATGCTGAGTATTAATTGTTACCTGATTTGCTTTAGACTTCAATAGTAAATGTGTGATTTGTTCTAAGCCTTAAATAATTACTTTTATTTTGCAATAAAAGACTTGGTGCTGCGTGATAGTGTTTAGGTTTTCCCACTTCTTGTGCAGTTTTGGAGGCGATTAATCAAGAAATAATTAGGAAGTATGTTTTTTTGCTAGTTGAACTGAAAGCCTTTGAGTTTCTTTGAGCACAATGTAAATAAAAAAAAACCAGAAAAATTCCTTTAGGGTCTGAAATGAATATAGTTTGTAAAGTAATAGAGATCACTCTAAGTACTACTACTGGGAATCCTTCTTAAAGTGATGTTTTTATTACTAGAAGAGAAATTAGCAAAGTCACCTCAAGAACGTGAGTGGATGTAAGTTTTTAGGTTAAAGCAAAATTTATTGACTGCTTGGGGAAAATATTACTCTGTCTTACTGTGACATTCCTTAGGTGTAATAGTGGGGCAAGTAGTTTATGACCTCTGCTCTGCTCCCATACACAAGTACACATAGAAATACAGCACAATGTGAGTGCTGACATTGCCTGCCTTTCTAACTTTTCTTAAACCATCTTTTTTTTTTTTTTTTAAAGAATGAAGATAGGTGACAAAGAGCATGAATGTGTGAGTATGGGTGCAAGTATGAATGTTCACCCTTGTGTGTACAGTGATGAGGATTTATTAGTTACTGTGATCTGAAATGAATACCCAATTAAGGTACTTCTTTTCAACAAAAATAGCAGAGTCTAAACTTTTATCATATGAACAAGACTTCTAAAGCAAGGCTATAGAATTTTTTAAAAAGAAAAACATTTCTTACTTTGGTGAGATAGTAAAATTTTATATATTCTGACATGTTGAAACATGTGGTGGGTATACCTTGGTAACCTTGGTGAATCCCATGCTTCTTGCTCCAGAAGTGGGAGAATACAAAGTGATAATTTAGTGTATAATTCCCAGGTGTTTATGGGCTTAAGGTTGACTTTGAGAAATTGTTGGAAAATGAACATAGGCGAAAGGCCTATCCACTTTTTCCCCTTTCTGCCTTTATTTCTATTCACCCTAAGCTACCTTTCCTCTTCACCACCTACATAGGACATAAAGTTGCAAATCTGTGCTGCAGAAGATTCTTAACCTCTTATCCTGGGTGACTCATATAGGCCCTTGATGCCTACAATTGTTAGATGATAATTCTTTCCATTAAGCTCTTAGACCTTTGTTTCTTCAAGACCCTAGAGTAAAGCATGTAGATGATAGATCATTTGAGTAGTCTCTTCCCCAAAGCTTGCTTAGGAAAAGTGAAATGAGAATTTCATACATGTATTTAAAAATATTCTTGGGCAAAGCTATTGACTGGACATTCACAGATTTACATACAGGTATTTAGACAGGAGCTCTGTGGTTATTTATATGCACACAATACTGACCAACACCATAGTTGATGGTAATAGGAAAAGAGAAACTCTTGATGATGGTAGGAAAGCAACATAAAGGTTAGTAGGGACATAGTTTGCTGGCAGTTCAGGTCACACAAATTCCAGGCTCCATATTGAGCTTTGCTCTCCTATAGCACCTTATTCCATGACACCCCATCACACCTCCCACTGTCACAGTGCTGTTCTCTGTGGCGTCCAGTGGCAAAGTGGGTTTCACCACTGCCAACAGCGACTGTACTGGCCTCCCTGAGCAGCTCCTGACCATTAACATCTTCATTTGATACATGAGTAAATAACATATATGGTTTCCTTTCTCTGAGAAGTCACTGGGGCTACCAGTTTACCTTGAGCCTGTCTTTAGCTCTAAGAGATTCTTTTTTGACCTGTGTTCCATTTTGTCAGACATAGTATAGAAAAGATGGCCTGGATCCTCCTATAAATGAAATTTAAAGGGCTGTAACTCAGTCTTGTCATATATCTATCTCAAATGCCTTTCAGGGGGGAGGAAAGAATGTTTCTTTTTATAGAGTTAAGAAATAGAATAAACTTTATCTGCTTTCTCTGTGAGGAAGATAAGTAGACTGCTGTTTCTCTAAGTTCTGTGATTGCATCTCAGTGCAAAATAAGGAACCAGACTGCTGAACGCATTGTGCTCCTGGGTGAGGCACTTTTCATTCCAACTCTAGCAGGTGGTGTTGGCACTAGGTTGGCCAGGCAGACACAGTGCGTTTCCTTGACCCATGAGCTTAGTATAAGGTGGCCAAGGATGGATTTGGTGAGTGGTCCTTGTGGGGGAGAGCAGGGAGTTTAGCATAGAAAATTAAGAATGTGATAACAATAGATAAGTATAGGAGAGATGGAAACTGTATAGCTCTGAGCTGGCTATTATTACCTAGAGTTTTAATTTTGTTTGTTTATTTTGTCTTTTTGAGACAAGGTCTTGCTATGCAATTCAGGCTCGCCTTGAGCTCATTTTTATAGCACAGCCTGGTCTCAAACTCACACTGATCCTCCTGCCTCAGCGTCCCAAGTGCTAGGATTACAGGCGTGTGCCACCACCCCTGGATCTAAAGTTTTAACTTTGTAATACGTGCTTGTGCTTGTATGTAATACACATGGTAGAGACAGAAGTCCAGATTTTTTGGAAGTAGCAAAAAGTGATGAAAACTATGTCACTGTGAGGTTATAGAGTATGCTAGTGTTTTAAAATAATCCAGAAATACCTCACAAATTAGAAAAAGTTAATTGCCTTCAGAATTCCAGTGAGCAGAGATATTCAGGAGAAGCTATAGGGACCTCCCCACAGTAGTTGTGCTTTTGTGTTAAAGTTGAACAGACAAAATGTTCAGGCCAGATAGTTCTGTACCTATAGGGTGTTTCACAGCATTCACTGAGGAGGCCTGGCAGTTAGTCACCTTGCTACAGGGTGGCCCTTTCTATCCTTGTTACTGGTTTCCTTCCTGTGGACTACAATGCCTCCTCTCCCCCATCCCACAGCTGGGATAGCAGTGAAAGAGAAGAATTTCTGAATCCCCTCCTCCCAGGGATAAGTATTTTGTGGTGGAAATACAGGTTTCTACAGGGTAGTTGCCTCCCTGGCCTGACTAGTTACCAGCAGGAAACATCTTTTTGTATTTTTCAGTATTCTCCGTAAAAATTAAAAAAGAAAAAGTGCAGTCTAAGCTTCAGAAACCTTTTAAAAGGTCCATAGACTATTGCATATTAGAGTTGCTGGGTGTCGTGTCAAGCTTAAGTGGAGTTTCATATCTTCACTGAAAAATGACCTTGAGCATGGTCACCATAGTCTCACTTTCCCAGTATGTGACTTAAGAAATTCACATGGGGCAGTATAGTTTTCTACATGCACAATGCCAGCTAGGTTTGCTCTTTCTCCTGCATTCAGATAAACTGAGATGCTCATTTGCCATTTCTCTTGAGTTTTGGCTGTGTAGAGCTTATCAGGGACCACTAGTCCTTGAGGGTCATTTCTTAAGGTCAGGTAGTTGATGTCTTTCCTATTTGACTCATAATGGTAAACGTGGTCCTCAAAATCTGCTTCAGGGGCTATGGGTTTGGGTAGCAGACACAGACCCGTGCTCCACAGCCAACTGACCTGGTGGGAGATACATTACGGGTGGCTTTCACTTGGCCCACCTTGTTTTCTGGGCAGCAAGTATCATCGTTGCCTGCTTTTAGAAATATTGACTCCAAAAAAATAGACTTGGTAGAAATTGTGAAGTGAAACAAGTAGCTTGGTTGCAGAGAGGGCTGGCTGCAACGGATAACCTAGCGGGACAGTATATCTATCACATCACAGGCTGCTCCTGAAGGTGTTTTAATGAAAACTTCTAAAGAAAAGGCGGGTTTCTTTTAAAATGTTCTTGCTTGCTAGAACAGAGGAGAAGGATACAGTGGTCATTTGGGGAACAATAAGAATAATGCAGGACTCCTTTCTGTATATTTTGAGGTTTGGTGATGTGTTTATTTGAATTACTAGTGGGAAAGGAAGACTCTATTGTGAGGGTTTTGGCTCTTAGGCCCTGAATGAGGGGCAGAGGAAGGAGAGCCCTGGGGACACCACAGTCTCCAGCATTGCATGACACGTCAGTGGCAGAGCGTTGCGCTCGCCAGTATGCAGATGAATGCATGAGCCCCTTGCTTGATGCCCCACATGAAGCCAGACCACGGGGAGGTTACAGACAACTTCGGTGTTGCCTCGTAGTGTCTTGCTGGTTCTTTCTTTTCTCTTTTCAAACGTAGGCACCACTTTTTAGGAGACTGGACACTGTGAGCAAAGCATTTTAACTGCTTATTTTCAATTGCGCTAAATTGCTGCCTGGCTTAACTAACCCAAGCCCGTGTCCATGCTCCTCTGAGTGTACCGTCTCGCTGTGCACTCTGTTTCTCAACTTTCTAGTTTGAAAAGTGCTTGTTGCAGAGCAGAGTAAGAGCTCACACACCCAAGGCAGAAGAAGACTGAGCAGAGCAAGGCCCTCTTGCCATGTTGGCAAGGCCAGGCCACTGGCACAGGTCTCTGGGCATTGGAGGAAAGCAATTGCAAGACCTTCAGAATTATTCTCAGCTCCTCCTAGAGTCCCTACATGGAAGGGATTTGTAATAATTTTCACCTAATGAATTAACAACATCATTTACTGCTGAAATAAGACAAAATGGGCTGCAGGTTTACTTGGAATTATAAATGAGCAACGTGAAATTTCTTTTGATCTTCACAAAACTGTGCAGTCTTTCTGGGAGTGATAAAAACATCTGAAAGCATCAGCGCTTCTGTGTTTTGCGTTATCTTGGAGGCTGCCACTGTGTGAGCTGATTACTTTGCTCTGGAACTAGCATTATTGTCAGTATTATCACCTGCCTCTCATCATCCTCTGATTAATATTATTGATTTCTCTCCCCTCTGCTTGTTATCTTCTTTTGACGCACTCTGGAAGAAATGTCAAGAAGAGGAGATTCGATCCTACTCAGCAAGGGCCCATCTGAATCAACTGCACCAGACAAACAACACCTTGCACTGCTGGGTTCTGGGTATGATATACTTGCAGCAACATTGCCAGAACTATTAAGTCTTTAATCAGAACACTTGGTGGTTAACAAGTACAGAGCTAAAGTTCGGGTGACAAGGATGGGGTAGAAGAAATCTGTCCCTTTTGGAAATAATTTCAAAGAACCCCTCCCACCACCTGTCAATATAAGGGAGGAGGGTAAAAGATGATATTATAAAAAGAACTGTTTGGAACCTTTTTTTTTTTTCCTAACTAAAGGAGGAAGGAACAGAAAATTTAAGTGCAATAAAAGACCCATAAGAATCTCAATGATTTTTTTCCCCCTCAGCCTGCTGGCACTTATATCTTCAAAATGATTTGGCATGTTTTTTTTTTTTTTTTTTTCTTTTGTTACCAATGACAAACTCCAGTGGCATGAAGATTCAATTTTCGAAAGGGTAAAAACTGCATGGCATATATACAACAACAAGCTAGCAAGCCAATCCTCCGCAAAAACCTACAGTGGAATTACAGGAAGATGATGCCTGAACTTTCAGAAGCTGCCTGGGCTCAGCGAACTCCTCCCCAAGCCCCGCCCCTAGCTCCTCCTACCGTGGGAGCCCACTCCCCTTTCTGGATTGGCCCTGGCAGAACTCAGCAGGATCATGCTCTTGTTGATTCATTCCCCCCACCTTTTTTTTTTTTCCTGGACCATGCATCTTTGAAAATGGGAGCTGGAACTTGAACAGTGATGCTACTGTATAGTTCTTTTATAAATGTAAATATGGAAATAAGAGATTTTGACGTCATTTTCACTTGTCTGAATTGAAATCTTTTCTTTGTAAAGGTTCTCTCTGTAAATGTGTTCGTTGCTTGCTCCCGATCTTTTCTTTTTTTTTTTTTTTCCCCTCTTGTTCTTTTTTTCCTTCCTTGTCTCTGTCCTCTTGTGTAACATGTCCAGTGATTGTTGGTCTAGCTTAAAAAGACACATGTAGTCACAGATGCAGGGAGTTTGGGCACAAAAGAGGTGCAGCTTGATGTCAGTGTGTTTGACACCAAAAATAAGCAAAATGAGGACACAATGAAACAACCCATATCAAAAACAAAAAAATTATGTAAATGAAAATATATGTACTTACAAGTCTCTAAAATTTTCAATGTCATTATAAGTGTGTATATAATGTAAGAAAGTAGACACCTTCTCAAATTAATCACAGAAGTGCCAAGCTCATGATTTTAGTTTTTGGTTGTGACAATTTTCTTTCCCTGTCTTTAATGTGAAAGGAGGATAAACTTAAAGCCTTAAATAAAAATAATAATAATTTTTAAATGTTGAAAAGCTCGGAAAAAAATAAGCTTTCCATTTTATTCATATCTACTGTCACTGTTTCATTCATGCTTCATTTGCTTGCCTTAGAATCTATATGGTATAACCCCATTGTAAAATTGGAAGTGGAGACAAAGGCAGCACTAGGAAATCAGCAAGAATTTGGAATGTGGTGTTTCCAAGAAGCCTTGATTGACCCACAGAGCTTTGTGGACCCTAGAATGTGGTGCTGGATTATACTGGGGTTCCACTGATGCACATTCTAGTCCCTCCAGGCAGATACAGTCTTGGGGTTCTGAAGTCGGTCTGAGTTTCCTTCACTTTTGCCAATTGCTTTGATTTCTGATGAAGATACCTTCCGTTCAAGTGTTAAGTGAACTTGTTGGTAAAGAAATCAAGTCCCAGCTTTGTTTTTAATGTAAAGACTTCTACAGAATCACTTCAGTGAGCATCTACCCAGAGATGAATTAAGTAAAGGCCCTAGTGAGAGCCCCTCCCCCTTCTCCACTGTCTTCTTTTTAGGAACAAGACATGCATTTGTGTTATTCATGGTACAAATCTTGCTGGAAACAGTAAGATTTATGGCATTGCTTTTACAGCTTTGACTCTGGGAAGGATAATGTTATGAAATGTGCTTCTTAAACAAGTGGTATCCACCCCCCTCCTGAGAAACTTTTAACTATAGAGCTGTCATGATCCTAGAGCAGGAACTTTCTGAATGCAATCATAGACCATAGCCTAACATCTTAATCCTGTTATTGCTTTCTGAGTAATAGGTGCTACACAGGTATGCAGTCTTTCTCTAGAACTTGCTCTCTGTTTATATTGTAATAACAGGGCTATCTGTAAGGTTTTTCAGCCTTATTCTTGGTTTTGTATGACACAGGGTGTGTCCCTTTACTTAGTAGTGATGGCTCTTTCAGGTTGGAGAAAGGTTGAAGGAAACTCAGATTACTTGGGATTGCTCCCTGTTTGGTCTTTACTGGGAGATGCCAAGCTGCTGCACACTGCACCACCTGCACTTCATTGCTGTTCCAGAGGCACCATGCTGGCTTAGTAGACATAAAGCCATGGTGGGTACAAAACAAATCTCAGTTATTAGCTTTTGAGCATTTCACAAACAACATTGTAAATGTGCGATGTTATGTTTTAAATCAGACCACAGTGGTCCCCAAGTATTATGTACATATGACAAATGTCAGTGTAACTTTTCGTTATGCTGGCAGTTTCATAGGTAACCAAACCTATGCTCCACTGTTAATTATTTGTGTGTATATGTAAAATACACAAGCTTTAAGCTGTGTGTATATGAATGGGAAAGGTAATATAACCGCATCGTAAACAATGGATGATAATTATTTTTGGTGGTATTAGATTATGTAGTTTCAAACTCTTTGCTATATTTTATCTTCCATATGACATTCATTTGCCAATTTTTGTGGTGTGGATACTCCTTTTGATTAATTTTAGCTCAAAGCACAAGCCTATTACTGTTTAATGTTACTCAACAAGAGTGTTAAGTGATGACCAAGTTCCCATTTCACCTGCTGCACTTTTGCCGTGGTATTTAATGGCACCTGGATAGGAGACACGCACTAATTTCATTGCTCACCTGGGACAGTGCATGAGCCCACTGGGTTAGAGCTACTCCCGCTAGATTAATGAGCAGTACACATAGGTGCATGTTATGAAACATAAGTCAAATAGAGCTGTGGAGTTTTACCAAGTGATTGTGTGTATTTTTTTTAACTATGCAAAGATGGGAAATGCACACATTTTTCAAAGACCTGACGTCTGAGGAACTTTCCAGGCAATACTTGAACTCTTTCTTTTGTCATCCCATCATGTTTTATAGTCCTTGTTGCTTCCATTATTACTTTTTGTTTTTAAATGGTTTGTAAATTTTTAAGTGCACAACCTGAAGTTTTGTTTGAAGTTAATAAATTCATTTATATCTTGTTGGCTGCCTGTGAATGGAGATTCAGGACTCATTGTATGCATCTTTTAGTATGTATTAAAACTTTTGTTAATGTAGAATGTGTAGCTTTATGTTTTGATCATTTTTTTCTTCAGTCTTTTTTATGTCTTCTGGCATTGTTGATTCAATGGCTGTGTGCCTAACACCATCAGAGTGTTAGCACCAGTCTCACTCAAAGGCTCACTGAGAAGTCAAGCAGTCAATGAGCAAAATAAAATCTCTGATTAATGGCAAACACATTCCTGATTAGGAATAGTTTTATTGGATTCATTACAAATTCTTTGCTTGTAATAAATGAGAAAGAACAAAAGCAACTTAGGTTCATACAATTATCACTTTTCTGAGTTAACATATCTTTTAAATTTTAAGTTTCTCATCACATTTATAGTTAGCTATTAAAAATAGAAGAAAAAATCTGATAATGTTCATTACATTATTAGAAGATAGTACCTCTTTAGAGCCCACATGAAACTGATCACTGTTCTACTCTTCATGAATTTCTTCTAAATAGTCACCCCAAAACCCACTGCTATTTCTCCATTTAGCCTGAAGTACTACCTGAATGTCACATAAAGGTGAGTTGTCACAGGGACACCGATGCAAGCTGGTGGCATCTTCCTTCTAGAAAAGTCTTGTAGGGCTCTTCATTTCTGGAAGGATGCATTCCAGACTTCATAATGTGGCTTACAATTCTGCCTACCTCTATGACCTCACCCTCACCCCTTGGCTTCACTGACTCTCATCCTCTCTCTCTTTTTTTTTTGTGTGTGTGTGGGACCAGGGTTCAAACTCACGAGCTTGCACTTGCCCAGCAGGCACTTGTGCCTCGGAGCTATCTCCCCAGCCCCTCATCCTCTCTTTAGTTAAAGTTTCCCTAAAAAAGCCTCTGCTACCTGAGTTTGAATAATCTGCTTTCAATTTTAGGCCCATAACTCATTCATTTCAGTGTCATTTTGTGTAATAAAGGAAACACAGAAACATTTACAAATCGTATATTCTAAAAAGCATATTAGAATGCCATTTATATTTGACCTTAAAGAGTGACTTTCTTTTCTTCTATGTTGTCCTTTAAGTCATCCTGTTTTTTTGAAGTTATTGAAATGAGTCTTCCATGCACTCTGGGTAACTGGTTGAAAAAATCAACACAGAAATTAGAATCTCTAGATCATAGAAGAGCTGCTGTAGACTTAAAAATGTATGAGGGCTGGCCAAGTAGCTCAGCGGATTAAAGCACCTGCAAGCAGGCACAGGAGCCAGAGGTTCAATCCCTGGGCCTGCTGTGCCAGCCTTGTTGAGATGCCAGTCGAGACTGGGTGTGGTGGAGTGCTCCTGTAACCTCAGCTCCTGGAAGGCTATAAACAGGTGGATCACTATGAGTCTGATCTAGTAGTAAGACTCTGAACACCCTATAGACCCTTCTGTAAAATACAAAATAAAAAGTAGTGTGAATAATTAAGTAATATATGTGTCCAAGATAGGATTCTGAAATAATTTAAAATTTAAAGTAGGTAACTTCTCAATAATCTGTTTGTTCAACAAGTGCTTATCGAACCTTCTAGAAGCCAATGCCAGGAACTCCTAGAAATGGAAGAAACAAAAGACAATCCTTGGCATAAAATTCCTCATCCTTCAGCAGCAAGATAAGACACAGTTTTAAATAAAAATCTCTCACCCAAAGTCATAGGAAAACAAAGCTAGCTAAGAACTGGGAGCGAAGGCAAAGAACTGATAGGCAGATAAGAAAGGGGCCCAGGAGAACTTCCTGAAACAAAGTCATTGTGAACTGTCTTGAACAATGATGGGCGTTCTCTACTCTGATACCATAAAGAAGACCTGGCAAGAAGCGCCAGCTCTGAGGGGTAAGTAGAGCTACATGGGAGAGCCACTCAGCCTGTTTTACTTCTCTGCCTCCTTGCTTGCTTCATCTACCCTGCCTGTCCTCACAAACACTGGATTCGCTAGGAATGCTGCAGAGGGGCCGTGCTAGGCACCAAGGACTCAGGCATGAGCCCACAGTCTCACTAGCGTGCACAGGTACAGTGATTAGGGCCCTAACAGATGTAAGTATGAGGTGTTTTCAGAGGAAAGGAAAGAAGAAAGTGATGTCTGAGCAAAAGACTGTGCCCCTGCGATTGGGCCGATTCCAGGATCCCCGGCTATGTTCAGCAAGGGCTTGCTCTCTTTGACGGGGGAGAATCTGTTCATGGGTGACCTGGAAGCAGAACAACTATTAGCACTCTTATCCAATTGCTTGACCAGATAAGTATCTTTTTGTAGCAATACTGAGATGTCTCTAAGCACTTCATAATTTTTCTTTTTTAAAAAAAATTATTTAGGACAGGGTTTACTAGGTCTCACTACACAGATTGGACTGATAGTGATCCTCCTGCTTTCAGCCTCCCAAGCCCTGAGATTATAGGTGCACACCACCATGCTCAGTCTCAGTTGCTGTCTCAGCTTTCTCCAGGGGTGGGGCCAGCAGGGCAGGTTGGGGATTGAACCTCTGGCGCCTGCCTCTGCCTAAGCGGATGCTTTAATCTGCTTAGCTATCTGGCCAGCCCTTAGGCACCTTATATTCTTTAGATATTTTCCCGCTACTACACTTACCATGAATCTGTCTCGGATGCCTGGGGTTATCAATAATGACAAAAAGGAGTTCACAGTCTGACCTACAAGCATCTAACATTTTCTTAGCATGAAGATCCCTGGCTAATTTCATTCTGGAGTGGGAGGGTGGATAAGAATGGTAAACATTTCTAAAGCATTATTTAGTGAGTTCTTTCAATAGTGAAGTGTGAAAATCATCTCCCAAGAAAAGCCGCACATCCAGTGCACCACACTGAGGATCTGTTTATCTGCTCTGCTCTTGGAGGCGAGGTTCTGATTCCTCAGCCTCTGCAGAAACCTATCAACAGGGCTGGCTCCTTGCTTGTCCTGCTGGAAGCTGCATGGCTTCTCTGCCAGCGGATTGCACGTGTACACATGCATGCCCTGGTCTCAGTGTAAAGACCATACACGTGGCAGGCAAAATCTACCCTAAGGGGAACATTTCTGTTACTCAGATTGGTCATTTCCAGTGCTGAGAGGGACTGAGAGCCAGTTTGGCTCAGTAAATCAATTAGTCCCATAAGAAACAAGGCAAGACAAAACAGAAACTCATCCTGAGTGATCAAGAGTTCTTCAGATCTGGTTGGAGCTTGAAATAGCTTCCAGCCATCAGGAGGTAAATGAGCTTGTGACAGAGCAGGGCCTGATAACTTGGATTATAGGTGACAATGGTGTGCTCAGCTTTTTAGGGCAAGAGATGGGGTCTTAGAGAACCGTTGTGACCCCGATAGGGATAGTGAATGGTGTACACAGTAGACTGAAACTGCTTTTTCTACCTACTTGGATGGCTGCAATGTGAGGGTCACAAAATCCTAAGGTTTGCTAGACAGTCAGTTCCAAAAGTGGATGGAGCGCCCAGGACATAAGGACAAGAGAGGTGAGCGTGACAGAACTGAACCAAAAATAGACACTGTCCTGATGTGAGCAGCTTCTACTCAGTTTCAGTCAGTTGTCACTATGGAACCACCAGACCTCTGGACATGCATTGCATTTGTTTCTCTAGGGAAGCCAGAAATCTAGATGTTTATATTTATATAACATTATTATATTATATTATATTATATTATATTGTATTGTATTATATTATATTTATTTTTGTGGGACCAGGGATCTAACTCAGGACCTTGCACTTGCCAGGCAAGCACTTGTGCCCCTGAGCTATCTCCCAGCCCCCATACTGTTATATTTTAAATGGCAAAGCCCATCATAGACCCTTTTGCCTTACTTGGCCTGCTGTGGAAGCTGCATCCATGCAGCTGCTTACATCAGTTTTGGAGAAGCAGAGCCTAGGCAGGGTGTGTGTAGAGACCCAGGAGCTACTGGGCCTGAACCCAGAACAGGCTTGGGCCTGGGCCCTAGATCATTTCGAGGCCCTGTGCTACCATTCTTGCTCAAACTGTGGAGAGGTGGACTCCGACAAAGGCCAACCTCTGTGCTGGGTTGACACACAAGGTGGAACCACTGCTGGAGGAACCAGGGTACAGAAACATGGTTGAGACCCACAGGTCCCTAACCTCATGGCCCACAGAGCAGAGGAGCTCCAGTCACCTGAAGGTGAGCCAGACCGCTGCAGTCCAGATGGCCCAAGCCACTCTGAAGCAGCCAGGAGAGGCCAGAGCCCTTGCAGGTGGACAAATCCAGATGCGGAGCATGTGCTGCTGCCTGACATGCCCCAGGAAGCTCCGCAAGACCCAGGCTCACCGCAGCCAGCAACCTGAAGAGCAAAGGAGCCCTGTCCTTTGCAGCAGGCCACTGCTCTACACCCTCCTTCCACAGTTATCCTGGGAGGAGCGTGGCCACCTTCAGTGGGGGCCTTCCTCCTGTGCCTATGGACTGTTGCACTACGACTGTGCCCAGCACCCAGAGCACCCTTGACATCTTTCCATGGCACTTCACCCCTCGTCTCTAAGTCCTCTCCCAGAAAAGCATGCAAAGGCTTTCAGAGAACCAAAATCTCCCATCATCTACTCATGTCCCCCAGCCTCTGTACCTTGTTGAACTGTACATGTGGGTCAGGCTGCTAGTCTTATGGGAACCCCAGGCCAACAATAAAGTCTTGCTTCTCAAAAAAAATCATAATTTAAAGATACTGTGTGGATTAAAATGATATAAATGCAAATAGTGACCCTCTTCACATAGGATTGAGCCTGTTGGCTCTGAGTGTGTAACTTGCAGAAAATAACAAGATATTTTCATGTGAAGGCCCCTGAAATCACTTGGTTGCTCTAATAAGTACACATTGCCAGTCATGGAAACAGAATGCCATGTGAAGAGCCACATAGGTCCCTTGAGCCTGCCACTTGATTTTGTTTTTGTAGTTTTTTTTTTTTTTTTTTTTTGTAGAGAAGGGTCTACAGGGTGTTCAGGGTCTCATTACTAGATCAAACTCCTGGTGATCCACCTGTTTACAGCCTCCTGAGAGCCTTGATTACAGGTGCACGCCACCACGCCCAGTCTGAGTCTGCTGCTTGCAATGCTTATGTACAGTTGCTTTGTGTGGCTAAGAAGCAGCCACTGAAAACCATGAAGGATCACAGATCACCTGCCATATGATTTTTCATTTGGGAACTGCTCTGTGTATCCATTTAGTCAGATGTAATCATTTGCAGATGACCTGCCCTTGCATCATCAAAAAAGGCTTTGTTTCTTCCTTGCTGAATATCCTTTAAGGTTCTCAAAGCTCACCAAGTCACCTTTGGAGCTGCTTAAATCCTGAGCTATCAGCCATCAGTGTGACAGAGTTCTGTGGTTGATTGTGCATGTCTGCTACCCAGCAACCGGAAGTATCTGACTATATCTGAATAAATCTTGAGCTAGTCTTTCCTTCCAGTTTGACTCTGACAGTCAATTAGATCAAGTGATTAATTAATCAGTCTTTCTAATTCAGATATCCCCAGGTGATTTTCTAGATCCAGGTAAATAAGGAAAGTATACTTGAACAACAACAAAAAAAAAATGCAGAAGCTAAAACACATCTGCAAGGAACAACTATTTTAAGTGTTGTCTTCTGATTGAAGTTTACATGTAGAAAGTTGGCAGACGATTGACAAAATTTTAACGGGCAAAATATAGAACAACTTGATAATTTCAATTTTTTTTTGTTAATTTCTCCAACTACTCCTTTATTTCTTGGTTTTGCCCACAATCACAGAAACGATCTACAAAACCAGGTAACTTAGTGATTTTCTGAGGGAGTCTGTGTTTCCAAACTTGACTTGATGACCATGTGTGTGTGTGTGTGTGTGTGTGTGTGTGTGTGTTTTCCTGTGTTCCATGTTTTCTTTTCAGAAAAAGATGGAGAAGCCTCTTTAGGGTAAGGAGGTACTTTAGAGCCTCTTAATCTATTTTGACTTTTAGAAAGCCTTCCCCTGCTTCTCACAGCCCCATCAGAGTTCATCTGGGTAGCTCTGTAAGTGTTACCTTTTTCATAACATCTTCCCTGAGTGCTGACAATAATCTAAGCAGGTATAGAGGGTCAAGAACCCTAGTCAGTGGTGGAACTAGGACAAATCCCTTGCTTGGTATTTCAGACTCCAGAACACATACTCTGTTCACATCACTTGACTGCTTTCTTTTACTTCCACTTGAATTTGGTAAAGCTCACAGTTAAATATGTTTAGCACCTTCCTTGAGATCATTCTAGGGTATAGCAGGGCCAATTCTGAGACCTTTTCTGGACCCAGAAAAATATGGAACATAGCACATATGACAAAGAAATGAGCAGAAGGTTGGCAACAGGAGATCCTCAGTGTCACCCTGCCAGGGCAACACAATCAAGCTTAATGATCACAAGGATTAATCCATTCACGAAGGCTTCACCCCCATGATCCAAGTGCCTACTAATACGTTTTTTGTCAGGCACCCAGCACAGCAGAGAAACAGGCAAAAGGAAAACAGGAAAGGGGCTTTATTTTCTTTGAGGACATGGAGAGAATTTGGGGAACATAAGAAATTCTCTCAACTGGAATAAAGGAAGGCTGACACTTATATGGCTTTCTGTCAGGGGTGGAGTTTGAAGGGGTTATTTAGAATATACCTGAGAGAGTTGATTGGTGGTCCTTCCCTGAAGTAGTGGGAAGGGTGAAAGAAAATTGTATCCTGGGCTGAGTTGGAGAAGAAGGGGGGAGATGGTCTTGGGAAGATGCACATTTGTTTTAAGGGCATCAGTTGTATCAGATGGCCACCATAATGATTTTAGCCATTTATGCTAGGGTCAGAACCTATCACCTACCAGAGAGAAAACTTGGTGGGCTCACTCTGCAGCAGCCATTAATTCTTGCCAAGCACCAGGAGAGGGAAGGCACCGAGGGGTTGTGTTTTGTAAACACTTCTTCCTATATATGTAAATCCTAACCTTTTGTAGAATTGGAGAGAGGAGAAGAGAGGAGAGGAGAGGAGAGGACAGGACAGGATAGGGCAGGAGAGGAGATGGTAGGAGGGGAGAGGAGAGGAAGAAAAGGAAGAAGAGGGAAGGAAGACGAGGGGAGGAGATGGGAGAGGAAGGAGGGGAAAGGAGAAGTGAGGCGAGGAGTGGAGAGGAGGGCAAGACATCAAGAAAGGTCGTATGTTACTTCCTAAAGCACTACCTAAAAAGGGAACCTGCAGGGATAAGAATGAAAAATAAGAAATATCTCTGAAATTTCTGGTAAGACTAATAAATGAAAAATTAGACAAATGCCATTTTTAATCCTACATTAAAAAGAACTTTATTGAGCAACACAGAATGCAACTATCTACCAAGTAAAAGATTCTTTGAGGAGAACCATGGTCAGAATTATGCTCAGATTCTGCCTTGCCAGACACTGTATATTGCTAGAGAAGCTGAGAAATGAGGAAGGACTCCCACTTATGATGGAAGTGTCATGCTCATTAAGGAAACTACAGGTAAGCAAAATGGAAATTTAGCAGAACAACCTTCTTTCCTGGGGGCTGTGGGGAGCAGATCAGCACACCCCCATGGAGGAGGTGGCATTCAAACGTGTATCTGAATGACTGGAGAGCTATGAGCATATGGAAAATGAGAATAAAGCTTCAGAAAGGATATTCAGGTTCAACTGAAGCAACTATGACAATATGCCAGCGACTTAATGCTGGTCATTTTTCTGCATGCATTGCAGGTGTGCTGGCCTGTCTCAGTTACTCTTGGGACAAATATTCAACATCCAAAATAAAGGGAGATAAGGTTTATTTAGCTCATAGTTGCTGGAGATTTCAGTCTGTACTCAGCTGGCTCAAAGGCACAGTGGCACATGGCAGAGAGCAACTTTTCATGGTGGCAGCAAAGAGTAGAGAGCAAAGGGAGTAAAGTAGCAGCAGTTCAGGTGGCTAGCAAGCCCCTCTCCCCTCCTTACATTGTAACGCAAACTACCTGCTTCAGGGAGGGTGCAGCATCCGCACACACAATAATCAATCCCAGACTCCAGAAGCCACCCCATGACTGCATACACAAACCACAGCATGGCCCCACACTCGTTCCATCTTTTTGCCATGCAGTCCTAGCATCAGCTTCCATCTCATAAGACACAGGAGCTGTCCCATGTCCTACCACCTGGCTGCCTTCGTGGAAACAAGGGAGAAAGGAGGAGAGGGAATCTAGACACCTATTACTTTATCACATGTATTGGTCAGAACTTAGTTACCCAAACAATCTAGTTTCAGAGGAAGTGAGAAAATGTAACCACAGTTGTTACTAAGGAAGGATTGGAAAAGGGCATTGGGAGTTGGCTAGTAGTCTTCAGTTTATTTTTCTGGCAGTGCTGGAGGCTGAGGGTCTTGGGCTGCTCCAATGTATGGCAGAGAACAAAACAATAAGTAGGCATTTGTGAAAGAGGCTAGCATGGCTGGACATCCTGTCAGCAGCTTGCTTTCTCAGCAGCTAATTCAGTCCTGCAGGAGAGAATGCACTCAGTCACTCAGGACTGTGATAGTCACTTTCCTGTCACTGAGAAACATGGCTGACACTCACAACTTAGAGGTGGAGAAATTAACTGGGCTCAGAGATTTGGGGAATTCAGTCCTCGGTTGGCTCGCTCCAAGACAGAAACATGGCAAAAGGACCTTACTGAGAGAAAAATACTTAGTTCCTGGTGGCCAGGGAGCAGAACAGGGGAAAGTGCAAGTCGAGAAAAGGCCAGGGGCCAGAGGGCAAGCCCAAGAATCTATACTCATGACTCATCTGGAATGGGACTCCACCAAGTCCCTTCCAGGGTCCTGAGCCAGAGTGACACATTCAAGCTGAACCATCACAGGGATTAATCGATACATGAGGGCTTCACCCCTGTTACAGTTTGTGTTTAGTTGTCCCTTTGAAGCCTCATGCAGTCATGGGGGGACTGCTAGACTTTGTGATTAATTCATGATCCTGTACTGGGATTATGGGTGGGAGTGCTACTGGGTTTATGGGTGTGAGTGCTACACCCAGCCTGGGGCAGAGAGCCTGAATACCACATAAGGGACACAGACTTGCTTTCTATTGCTGCTCTTGCCACCACTTACTTACTTTGCTCTCTGCTTTTTGCTGCCACTGTGAAAGTTTGCTCTTGCCGTGTGCCTTGGAGCCAGTTGAGTATGGACTGAAACCTCCACAAACTATCAGCTAAATAAGCCTTTCCTTCCTTCATTTTGAGTGTCAGATACTTTTGTCTCAGCAATGAGAGAAGAGCACCTGAGACAAGCCCCATGATCCAAGCACCTACCAATAATCCCTGTACTTCTACATTGTCATATTAAAGAATTAAGGTTCTTGACTCATGAACTTCTTGGAGACACATTCAGACTATAGCAGATATGTCACTGCCCTTTGTGGAATGGTGAGGCCAAGGTCACTGGTGTGTGCTATGAGGGCTGGTTTGCCTTTGAGGTATGAGAGAAAGGCCAAGTACTTACTCGTGGATCTGCTGGGAATGTCATGGGAAGATGGGCATCAGATAGTGACTTTTGGAGAGCTGCTTCTGGTGAAACAAATGATCTTCCTCTCAGTGGGCTCGGCCCAATATTAACATGGAGCTACCAAGGCCCTGTCCTGTCACCCCAACTCAGGAGAGCTCCAGGAAGTCATTCCAACTCCAGAGGCCTTCCTTCTTGGGTCAGCCTGGAAGAGCATCTCTTTGTCCAATCTTATTTCTTCATGTTTCACAGCTGTAGAAAGATTGCTGCCTAACAAACTTCCTCTCAGCTATCTCTCCTCCAGACAATGCTCCCTGAAAAGCTCCATCTGGAACAATCATCAGTCCAATCTAACTTATTTTATTAAGGGATATATTATACAAAGTGGAAACAGCAGAGTTCCTGAAGTGTCATGTGTGATTCTGCAGGCAGGTGAGAGCAGGTTTCTGTGGGTCAGAGTGATGGATGCTGTCATCCAGGGAAGTCCAAGCTGCCCTTTGGACTGGGATACCAAGGTCATAGCACAGACCCAAGATACTGAGGAAGTGACACAGGGCTCTGGAGATGAAAAGCGGAGAAGAGAAAGAGCACTAGAGCAGAGCAAGCAGATTGAAGGGACAGTTGTGCTAAGCCAGGGAGAGGAACAGCAGAAGTGGAAGCCAGGCTTGATACCTGGTACTTGGGGTAACAAGAAGGGTCTGGAGGAGATGGTATATTAGGGATCTAGGGAGCAAAAGTATATTCTGTTTTGAATCAGTTGGAGTTATAGGGCTAAAGGAAATCTAGCATGCCACAGAAGCCAAGAAATGGAGCTCATCACAAGGGTGATTGTAGAGATATTTACTTGAAAACTGTCTAGGGATGTAAAATTTTAGGTCATAATTTAAGAAACAATATTTAAGTTACAAACTAATGTAAACTATAAAAACCCTAGAGGCCATTTCCAAGAGAGAAGTCATAGGAAAGAGAGGAAGAGAGGGAAAGAAGCTGAAGAAATCGGGAGAAAACACAGAATAAATGCAGTAAAGAACGATTGCCTCATGAGGTGTTCCCACATATTAGAATGTTACTGACAGCAAAACTGAACTCTGTTGGTCCCAGGAAGCAATTCAGCAAGCAGTGAGCCAGGATTTCCTATGTGGTCATGTTTCCAACCCATGCGGAATTTATTATAAGATCCCAAGAAAGACACATTCAGTTGCATTAGCAAAACACCAGCAGGCTTTACTGAGATATCTGAAATTTTTTTGTGAAAAACTGCAATATCCACACTTGAAGAAATTTTTCCAACATGCCAGGGAATGGGATGAAAGAATGATTTACAAAGAAGGAGAAGGAGAGGGAGCATTCTCTCTCTCTCTCTCTCTCTCTCTCTCTCTCTCTCTCTCTCTCTCTCTCTCTCTCTTTGTCTTTTTGAGACAGGGTCTTGCTACGCAGTTCAGGCCAGCCTTGAGCTCACTTTTGTAGCCCATGCTGGTCTTGAACTCACAGTGATCCTCCTTCCTCAGCCTCCCAAGTGCTGGGATTACAGGCGTGCGCCACCATGCCCAGCTGGGAGCATTCACTTTCATTACTATGGCTAGAGTTGACTTTCTTGAATGGAACCTGATGCCAAAGCATTCTGGCCTCCCAGAAACAAGAGACAAGAATGATACTCTTGCCCTGATTACAAACCAATTTTGATTCATCAGCAGACTAGTTGTTTATCAATAGCATCACAATAGGTCTCCACAGAAAAAAGATACTACTCTTGGGTCACTGTGACACAAAAGTGGGAGAGTGACATAAGGTGGAACACAAAGGAAGCCGGAACTGCTCTTGAGTCTCCAAAGTACACTTTCAGTGCCACATAAAAAACAAGTGAGATGCTTACAACATTCCATTGGGCATTTAATGTTTCCAGAAATGTGAGCTGAAGGTAAGGGGTGAAAAGAGGCAAAAAAAAAAAAAAAAAGAGAAACTTTCTGCATGAGTTTAGGACTCTTGTAGTGTCACAGCTCCTTGGAAAGTTGGCTAGATTCTCCACTCTCGTTGAATTATATTTTTTTGCATCCTAGTCGTTTTTAAGAAATCTTTTACTTCTTCACTAGCTGCAGTGGTGCCTTTAAGGTCTCAAAGTCTATTTTTACTTTAATTGAAACAGTTTTCCAGCTTGTGACTGAGGTCTTAAGTTCCTGAATAGCACTTTGAATCTGCTTCATGCATTCTGTTACTTTCCTATATTGCTCATTCAAGGATCCCACCATTTTTCTATTCTCCTCTATTTTTTTTTTTTATCAGTGTCTTCTTTAGTGGCTGGCTCAGCCTGACATGGGGGCTGAGTTGGAGCAGCGTATGGTGTCAGGGATCAAACTGCTGTCCCTGCACCTTGCCTAAACTTGCCTAAGCAGGTGCTTTAGGCCACTGAGCTATTCCACTGGCCATTTCAATGTCTTTTTTTTTAAAGAAGCACTTAGTTCTTCTTTTATTACAGGTATTATTTCTTTTTTTACTTCAGAAATTATTTCTCATCTGATTTTCTCTGTGCCTTTATGCACTTGTGTCTTCACTTCCGATGCTATTATTTCAGAGATTTCAGGTGTGTGATTTCTAATTTCTTCTATGCTATTGTCCCCTATATTTGTTCTGGGTGGGCTCAGGGCCTGAGAGCGCATTTTGGTCCTTTACCTTGTCATTTCCTATAGCCCTGCTTTCTAACATTTGGTGTAGAGCTTTGGTAGAGTTCTTACCTTAGCACCAGATCTGGATCTACCAAGTTCAAATTCATCCGGGTGGGTGTGGCTTCGGTCTAGCTGCTGAGCTCCACTTCTTCCTCCTGCAGCCCTTGGAGGTGAACCTGCTGTGCCACTCTGGCAAGATGTTCTGCTCCTGGATCAGCTGGGTGGGTCTTTCTCTAGCCTCTCTGCGGGGAGCTCTGCTGCAGTTTTCCACACTGGGATTGTCTCATGGATGAAGTTCCATTCACATGCCAGGCTTTGTTGCTGGGTCAAATGAGTCTCTGGTGGCCCCAGGGCTATCTCACTCACATACCAGGCCTGGTAGCTGGGTGGAATCTTTTTCTACATCTTAATTGGTTTTGTTTTTATGAAATTTTCTAGAGTCAGAAAACTCTTCTTTAGTAAAATAGAAGTAGTATTTTCTGAAGTGGCAGATGTTCTGATTTCAACTCTGAATCGGATTCACAGTTTGTAAAAAAAACAAAAAGTATACAGAACTTGTATAGGAAATGGTAACCACTTCACTAAGATTTAACTCTCATCTTAGTGTCACAACTCAGAGTCTAAAGATTTTCTGGATGGAGGGAGGAAAGAGATAAAAAGGAGGGGAAACGTGGCATAAGGAATTGAGAAGAGTTATGCGTGTGCTAACTCCTCATGAAAGCATGTACCAATAAAAGTAAAAAAATAAAATTAAACTAAAGGTTTTTTGATGCTTTGCTATTCAATCAAAGCAATATGTGGATGAGTATTTCGAGATGGGCACTAATTATGAAGCTTAACCTGACTGTAAGATTGCTAGATGGGATGGAGATTATTGTCTTGGAAGGATTAGACAAATTATAGATCATATATATGTACATATTATACATGTATTCACATAAGCAATGTTTGCAGATCAGACAGATCAGAAGCAGAGTCCTGTTAGAAGAAATATTCTCTTCTTCAGAAGCCATTGTCCACAATAGGAACTCTGAGTCACCTCTGTTCCTAGGGGCTGTGAAGGAAGTGAGTTGCCACTGGATGGGACCCTGATGACAGAGTGGCGGAATGGTGCAAGCACTTGCTCTCCACCTACACAATGAGTAGGTTTCAGCGGCTTCAGATGTGCATGTCTACTTCAATGTGGTTGATGCAAGTCAATTTTATATGAATAAGGGGCTGTGATTTTGCTGAAACGAGTACTGATGCAATTTCAAAGCTCACAGGAATTGAAGATCTAAAAATGTTAGAAGAACTGCACTTGTTTAGCTCTCACAGCAATGTTTTTCCTCCTTGATCTCTATCATAATACACATACAATTTTATTGCATTTCACTTTTGCTCTTCAAAAATGTTTTGTTTGCCAAAATAAGAACAAAGCCTTTCTGTATCTTGTTTTATTGACAATATTCCCTTATGCCTACAACAGTGAATAGCATATCTATATCTATATCTATATCTATATCTATATCTATATCTATATCTATATCTATATCTATATCTATATCATCTATATCTATCTATCTACCTATATCTGAACAAATAAATTTCTTTGGTTGGAATATGTGTCATTACACTTTAGCACCTTATTCTTTTTCTTTTTTTCTTTGCAATGTTCCCTAGTAGCTTGTGCATTCATCACTAGTTCAAAACATACCTTGAGGGCCAGGGGGAAAGCCCAGCAGGTTAAGCGCCTGCTTAGACAAGCTTAGGACTGGGGTTCCATCCCATGTACCACATGCCACACCACACCTGCTCCTGGGCTCACTGAGCTGACCACCAAAACAGGACATGGTGTTACACACCTGTAACCCCAGCACTGGGGAGGCTGAAAACAGGAGGATCATTATGAGTTGGAGCTGTGTATTGAGATTCTGTGACAAATACATTGAAAAAAAAAAAAAAACCCACCATAACTGCTTTTGGCACCCCATAGTGGATATATATGTCGCTTCAGGGATCTTTTACATACCAAGGCACTGAGGATGTACCTTGCTACCTTCCTTAGAATGAGGATATCCTGATTTCATTTTAGAGAAGAAACCAGGGAGGCACTGGTGGTCACAGGAAGTTGATGGTGACTATTGTCATCCCAAGAAGCACTCCTGGGCTTGCCATGTAGCTCAGTAGATTAAAGCACATGATTTGGCAAACTCACTCAGGCCCTAAGGACTGTGGTTTGGTACCCTGCCCCACATGGGGCATGATATCTGCCCTCAAGGCCTCCTGGGCCATCGTTCCCCCCACCAAAAAAAAAAAAAAAAACCTAGCCCAAGAAGCACTCCTGTTCAGGGTAGCTGTGATGTATTTCTCTTCTTTGTTTCATTAAGACTACATAAATAACTACAGGCTGGAATAAAAACTATCCTAAATATACAAGAAAATTCTGCCATTTTTAGTAAATGAATTTTGGTATCATTTGTTTTATGTGAGAAATGAGTATTAAGTGAGGATGAAATCTTCTGAAGATGGTATTGACTCATATCTTTTTCACTTAAGATTCAGATGCACAAAAATAGGATTAATCACAATCCTTTGTTCTTGATAAATCTTATTGTTATGCATTAGTCTTTTGTGTGTACACACATATACATTTAGTTATCTATTTACTTTTTAAAATCATACAATAAATACCCACAAATCTGTTGTTCAACAAGTTAGTCATAACATGACAGTAATTAACATTGTGTATGTATCTTTTCTGTCTTGTCTATTGATCTTTGTCCCTTAGGGTAATTACTACCCCAATTCTTTTTTTTTTTTTTTTTCTTGTCTTTTTTGAGACAGGGTCTTGCTATGCAGTTGAGGCTGGTCCTGAGCTCACTTTTGTAGCCCAGGCTGGTCTCGAACTTGCATCAGTCCTCCTGCCTCAGCCTCCTGAGTGCTGGGATTACAGGCGTGAGCCACCACGCCCGGCTACCCCAATTCTTCCAATAATCATTTTATTGTCTTTGAAAAGATACTTATTTTTTAAATATGATTTTTGACATGTGTATTGTTTATTTTTATTTTTTATTTAGTTTTAGATGTTTTGACTTTACAAAAAGATACTGACATATCATATATAATCTTTTTTTGGCAGGACCAGAGTTCAAACTCATGACCTTGCACTTGCCAGGCAGGCACTTGTGCCATGGAGCTATCTCCCCAGCCCCAATATGTATAATCTTTTGGAACTTATGTATCAGTTTTATATTTTTATAATCCACTATGGCTTTCCAAGTAGCTGTACTTCATTAATTTTAACTACTGTGAAATAGTCTATCATGAAAACATGCCACTAAATCACTCTCTATAGGCTGTTTCTAGTAGTTTCTTATAGATAGTGGTCCCATGAACATTCTTGTATCTATTTCTTAGTGTACATGTGTGAGAATTTCTCTAGTGTTTATATCAGGAAGTATAATTACTTATTACTGGTTCCTACCAATATTTAACTCTTTATTCTATGTATGATGTCTTTTTTTTTTTTTTTAATGAGCAAAACATTTATTCAGGGAAAGAAAGCTCCTGCCTGAGAGAGGAACAGGAAGGCCATCCCGAGTGGGTGTCCCCGTGTATGATGTCTTAATTTCAATAATTTGCTAAGCCTCAGGATTTCTAGGCATTTAATTTACAAGTTAATATCACAAATCATAGAATAATAAATTGATGAAACAAGAAATAAATTTGACACTACTTAGTAAAAACTGCTCAATTTACAGGGAAGAACATCAAGGTACTAGCGATGAAATGACTTGTTCAAGCTCTAGAAATGGTGAGCAAATACATCCCCAAATAGTATCTATTCCTCAAAAGTATTATCTATTGTGAATGCTGATATAGCCGCCATTTAAAAATAGCATCATGTAATACAAAAGTGATTGTTGAATTTGCCTAGTGAAATTTTATGTCATTTCTAATGCTGCTTTTTTTTTTTTGTCAATTTTGTGTTCTTTAAAAAATAAAAAATAAAAAATGATAAAGATGTTAAGACCTAAGAAAATAAAAAGATAAGCAAAGCAACAAAGGACTTGTTCCAATTTAAATTTACTTGATAAATAGCTTCTCTCATTAGCTCCTGTTGTTTTGTGGGGCTGATCTTAATAACAGCCAAAAGCGAAACAAAGAAGGCCTTTGCCAAATCCCTGGCCAGCATACTTTACTGCCTCCCTTTAGATATTTTTCCCAGACTTGGCTGCATTTATAAGTAAGCAAACAACCTGGAGGTATCCCATTGGTTGCAAGTGCAAGCCCATGAATGAGCATCATGGAAATGCTTCCACATTCCTCCTTTAAAAGGGACAGCTGTGGTTGTCTGGGCGGAGCCTTTCATCTCCTTTTTGCCTTGAATGTAGATGTGATGTTTGGAGCTGTGGGGACCAACTCAGGAGTGCAAGGAAAGGGGAGAATCACACAAATATAGGGCTCAGTGTCCACGGCCTCGGGGCTGATGCCTGCAGGCACGTGCTTCTAGGCTTCCAGTAGGAAATATAAACCCTCTTCTGGTGATGCCCATGTAGCCGGGTTTTCTCTGACTTTCAGCTTAGTGCATTTCTGACTGATAATAAAAATATTATCAAACTAGATTAAAATATTTTCCATTTCCCATAAACAAGCCTTGCATGTGCAAATATCATATTGTGTCCCTAATGTAAGAAGCCAAAAGAATTAGACCGCGAATTTACAATAGATATGTAATGGGAAGAAAAGGCTCGAAAGGGAAGAGAAGCTGGAATTGGGGAAAGGGGAAAGAAGGAAGGGAAACGAAAAGAATACACACACACATGCACACATGATAATTAAGATGGTCATACTACTAATTGCTATGAGCTGATTGAAAGGAAACATATGCATGTATATTATTTTATCAGTTTTTAATATCTATATCTTATAATGCAAGTGACTACTTTGAAGATAATAATATATAATCTACTAATCATTGTTACTCTTCTATAATCTTGTTTAGAGATTTTAGATCATTATTTTTGTTTCTTTTCCTTTCCTTAAAAAAAATTATATATATATATATATATATTTCTTATTTTCCAGTGACCAAACATGCAAACTTTGTTACTGAATGAGTAATTTTTTGTAGGAAAAAGTTTTATTCTTTCATACTTGCCATATATTTTTTTGTTGTCTATTTTTAAGATTAATCTTCCAACCCCAAACTCCATTTCAGAAGATGTTTCTATAATTAAAACAAAGGAATGTCTCCATTCAGCAAAACCATATTTAAAATTTGGGGCACTGGATGAAGTAAAAAGAAAACTAAGTTGACAGACTGATAGTTTTTCTTCTTTGATGAAAGAAGTTCATCAAAGTTGATCAATGATTCTCACTAGTCCAGTGTCAAGTTCAAAGTAGCACTATTCCCATAAATAAATTCAGCTACCATTGATTAAGAAATTATTATGTGTGTGTTCAACACCAAGACTGAGAAGAGTTATAAATGTGCTCACAAACTGGCCAAGACAGGCAGCGAGGAATGACAGCTGGCCATGCTCTACAGAGTGCAGTAGGTAGACAAAGTCTGAACGACTTTGAATTGCAGTTCAGAGCAGAGAGGAGCCAAGACCCTTAGATGCACATGCAGTGTGGCACCCAAAGGAAACCCGAAGGGAAGTTTCTCTTTCCAGGAGTCCTGCTGCTGCTGCTGCTGCTGCTGCTGCTGTTGCTGTTGCTGTGGGATGTTTCTGTACATTCAACACAGAGCTCTTTTGATCTTTCACAGATTTTTTTTGGCAAAAGTCTGTCTATCACTGGACCCCAGGCTTTCTGCGTTGTGAATTTCCTGCTTTCCTGACACAGCACTGAGACTGGTTTTTATATTATGTATTCTATCTAAATGAAGACTTAAGAAAAATAAGTTCGCTACTGAGCAAACCTTACATCATTAGTGATGCCTTGGTACCAAATCCCTTAAATCCTAGCTTTCTTTGAAAATAAGTAGACAAAGCAAAAAACCTAGCACAATTCTGAAGGCAAAGATCTGTAACAGCTACTCCTGTACAGCAGGAGCTATTGCAAGATATAAACCCAAGTCTTGACAAAGCCATAGGATTATCTGTGAGTTTTGTAACTTTCCAGAAAGAGTGGATAAAGAGAAGCACTTTGAGAAGTAGCTACAAAAGAGGCCACTACTATATCTCTTGTTCAATGACAGTAGCTTCAACTGGTCAAACAGGAAACTGACAAATGAATGGTTCCTGAGTAAGTTTCTTTTTCTACAGATTTTGAAATCAATACTCAATACCATCTGACCACTGCAACTTGTCCTTACGAATTTTAGGACACATAGACTGACTCATCTGCTTGCCACAATTGGCATTCCAGGAAATTGTTCTTGTTTATTGCCATTTTCAAATGGTGGAAAAGCACAAAAGAGAGAAAAATAATTATTTTTACTATCTGATTCTGAATGTTAAAGATGCACCCTATTCTGAAAGGTTGTCTTCATTATTTACAAATTTAATGTACTGGGGAAGATGCAAGCTATCTATATAACTGCTCTCGAATTTCATTAAAATGAATCTGAAGTCTCTTTTAATGTCTTCAAGAATTGTTTCAAGTGGCAAAAATCAGAAAATCTACCCATGGGGCACATTCAGCTAATTGCAATTTACTTCTCAACTAGTCATGCTCTCACTCTAGGCTGCAACTGCATTAAACTGAAGCAGCTGTAGGTGAGAAACAGTCAAACAAGTTATGTAGCACAATGTGATTTTAAAGGACCCATTTGTTTTCTGAATATTTTTTAATCATTCAGATTAATTATGTGATGAGCCGAGCCCACATGTAACTTGTTAAAATTATTTTCTATGTAAGTCAGACCCACCATAGGTTCCTTTCCTGTTGCTACCAGGGAACAAGAAGAGAAATATAGATAGACTATGCAGTGAAGAGAATGAGGTAACCATGCACATATCTCTATATGCAGACTGTTTTGAACAGACCAGGGACAATAAATAAAGCTAAATTTTAGAAATCGTACTGCATTCTCTTACCAATTAAGTGACCCAAAGAAGATCTCTTAATTAAAAAAGATGCAGAAAAGGCAAGATCAAATGATGTTTTCTTTTTTGAGACAGGGTCTCGCTATGCAGTTCAGGCTAGCCTTGAGCTCACTTTTGTAGCCCAGGCTGGTCTCGAACTCGCACTGATCCTCCTGCCTCAGCCTCCCGAGGGCTGGGATTACAGGCGTGAGCCACCACGTCCGGCTAAATGATGTTTTCTTAGGATTCCATGAGATCGTATGAGTATAAATTATATTTTATACACTATAAGTGCTGATTGTATGTTCAGAGTCTAGTCTGAAAATGAAACCATAAAGATAGACATAATCCTAAGCATCCTCATGTGTTCCACACACTATAAAATATTTCATTCAAATCGTTTGAGGGTGACTTTCTTTTCATGTAGGTGCAAGAGGTAACATGTCTTTTTCTTTATACAATTATTAAGCTGCTGATGCCATTTGGGATTTTAAAATATACAAATTCCCAAGAATCTTTCCTAACTGTCCTGATAACAAAGCAATATAAAATATTAATATCGACAGATTGTGTAATGGTTAGGATCTTACTTGATATAACAATGTTTAAACAAATGACTGCTTAAGGTTTAAGTTGAAACTAGTAAGTTGTATTTATCAGAAATGTTTTAATCAGGGTTTCATATTTCAGTATTGCAGTACCAAAAGTTTTACTGAGAGTCAAAACTTCTGGTCTTAAGCAATAATACTGAAAAAAGAAAACAGCCTCTAAATAGACTTTCTACCTCTACTGAAACAAACAGGTTGGGGAGATAATTCGGTTGTCTAAGTGTCTGCCTGGCAAGCACAAGGACCTGGGTTCAATTCCCAGTACCCATGCTGTGGTGGCCCTGTGTTGAGCTAGCCATCGAAATCAGGCATGGTGGCTCACACCTGTAATCCTGGCGCTGGAGAGGTTGAGACAGGTGGATAACTAGGAGTCTGAGCTGTGTAGCGAGACCCTGTACCAAATGAATGAATGAATGAATGAATGAATGAATCAATCAATCAATCAGTAGATTTTAAAAAAACCAAATCAAACAGCACTCGTGAGATAGCTCAGCAACCTAAAACATCTGCTTAGACAAGCTTAGGCAAGCGTAAGGACTGTGGTTTGATCACTGGCACCACATGCCATGTCAGCCCCACCCCTAGCGTGGCTGAGCTAGCCAGAAACTGAGCGTAGTGGCAAATGCCTGCAATCCCATGCTGTAATCCCTGTGCTGGGGAGGCTGAAAGCAGGAAAATCATAAGTCTGAAGCTGCATAGTGAGACACTGAAATAACCAAATACATTAATAAAACACAAACATCAAACAAACAAACACAAAAACAACTCCCACTGGCCAGCTCTGCTCTCAGCCATCTGGTTGGGAGAGCATGGTGTCCTCAGCACCTATGAAACAGGGACCCCACCCCCCCAGTTATCTTGATGCTCTTTTTGCAGGAAAGGTGAGGCTCAGCTGAGGGAGCCTTTCCATTTGCTCCTTTTCAGCGGCTCATTTCCATCACTGTGCTCGGGACCTAGAGCACAAAAGCACAGATAATCTGCTGCACTTCTGAAATCTGAATCTTAACCTCTCCCTGACTGTGAACTCCCTGATACTCAGCATCCTGTGTCTTTACTCTGCTTATATTTGTTTCTCACGGCAATGAAAATGCTTTTCTTCATTTCTCTTCAGTCTTTTCTCTTTTTGTAACCTGCTTTAATCTTTGATTTTCTTGTATGCTTATTCCTCATCAGCTCCTTCTTAACCAAACTTTTAATATTGATTCAATGCTGCATGGAGCCCGTTCCCAATATCTAACAGATACTTTGAACACAGAGCACTAGCGTAAGTATTTTCTTTATACGATCTCCTTTTGTCCTTAGTAAACATAAGGGAGATTTTTGCCCATTTTACAGCCAAGGAAATGACTTCACAGAGGTTAATTAAATTTTCCAAATCAAAGATATCTTCCGCTGTAGGTCTTATGTTTTTCCATTATTTTAAAAAATAAAACCACACAAATCTAATCACAAGGTGTCATTAATTAGATACATCTTTTTTTTTTTTTTTTGGTGGGACCAGGGCTCAAACTCATGACCTTGTACTTGCCAGGCAGGCACTGGTGCCATGGAGCTATCTCCCCGGCCCCTATCCTAATTTTGGTAGAGCTAAATGTGAAAGAGAAAAACACATCAGCTAAACATCAGCGATATATGAAAAATGACACATGGCATCAACCCCAAAATAATCAAAATAATTACAGCAGTGTTTAGAACTATACTACGCTGCCTCCTGGAAGATGCTCATGGATGTGGAACGGCATATCACACATTTGTGCTTTCAATGGTACCTGAAGTTTTAGTTCTTTCCCTTTGTTTCTGTTTTCTCTTTGCTCTCTCCTTTTCCCTTCAATGATCATTCTGATGCTTTTCTACTCTCTTTTTTTATCCCCAAAAGTTTTTATGGTTTTATTCATAAAATGATTTTTAGTTTATAGCTAATTCTTGAAAACAATCTAAATATTCCTTAAGTGAGATATGGTTAAAATGTTCATTCAATACAATTTTATTCAACCCTTAAAATATTTTTAAGAATTTTTTTATTAGTACAGTTGGTGATATGTAATGATTACTTTCACAGTGGGTATTTGGTACATGTACTTGACATACCTGAAATCTTTTAGGAAACCTCCCTTTTTCACCCCTCCCCCTTTCATCTCCTGGTCCCTTTGTCATTTGCTAAAGAACTATTTTCCTGATTCTTTTTATCTACTTTTTAATTTGGTCTTCATGCATACATTGAGTTTCTCATATGAGCGAAACTTTCTGATGTTCAAGCATGTATGTCTGATTTATTTTGCTTAAGATTATGTTTCCCTGGTGCATCCATTTTCCTACAAATGACTCTAATTTGTTATTCTTTATAGACTGCAGTATTCCATTATGTAAACATACTACATTTCCTTTGTTTTTCTGTGGATAGACATACAGGATGTTTATAAGATTTATTTATTAAGAATTGTGCTACTATAAACTTGGATATGCACATAGCACTATAATAGTATGTCTTTAATCTTCTGGGAAGTTGCCTAGTACAGTAATACTTGAGTCAAATGGAATTTCTGGCTTTAGGTTTCTGAGGAATCTCCAAGCTGATGTTCATAATGGATGCAGTAATTTCCTTCCTACCACCAGTGTAAAAAGGGTTCCTTCTTCATCAGAGGCTCCCTAGAACTTGTTATTATTTTATTTCTTGATGACCATCCTTTCTTCAGCAAGATGAAGTCTTAGGGTTCTTTTTAATTTTATTTCTCTAATAGCCATTGATGTTGAACATTTTTGCATGTATATATGGCCTATTTATACTGTTTTGAGATACGTCTATTCATTTCAGTTTCCCATTTCTACTGGGTTTTTATTTTGAAATGTCTAATTTTTTATCTCTTTATGTATTCTACATATTACTAGTCTTTTGTCCAAGGTGTAATGGTGAAATATTTCTTCATTCTGTAAGTTATCGCTTCACTTTTTTTGGTTGTTTCCTTTTTTGTGCGAAAGCTTTAAATGTGATATAAATCTGTTTGCTGAATATTGATGTTCTCTATTGCATGATTTGAGTTCTTTTCAGAAAAGTCCTGACTTCAAGACTTAAGAAGTCTTGACTTGAAGAGTTTTACTCATTTTATCTTCCAGCACGATAAGAATTTCTATTTTAACATTTAGATATTTGACGATTTTTTTTCAATTTTTTTATTGTTTAAATTTAACAATGGTTATATTACATATTTTCATCATCAGATCAGTTTAGATTAATACATATAGGTATATAAGATTGATCAAACAATTAAACATTAACCTTTCTAAATCCACATTATTTTTTTTTCTTTTCCCCCTTCTTTTCTTTGAAAGTTGACATATTGCATATTGTCCTCACAATCATTCTATAGAGTGCAGT